>JAQZBX010019222.1:0-33972 GCA_029593785.1 Cabassous unicinctus
TCTAAGAGGAGCTGGGAATTGAACTAAGGACCTCATATATTCAAGGGGGCAACTCCTCCACTGAGCTAAACTTTCTTGTGTCAGTTAGCTCCTCAGAAAGCAATACAGTCACTTTCCCTTGGGCAGGTTTGATACTTTGCAGTTGGATAAATTCCTGCTGATTAGGAATCTGTCCCTGCCCTGTTTCTATTATTGCTTTCTATCCCAGGGTAGCAGGATGCAATAGCCTGTGTGAGGGGATTCCTCATTTCTTCCAATTGGATTTAATGTATAGAAACCACATGGAATTAGTTCAATGGCTAGAAAAGTGCAAAAACTTAGCAACATTATTGTTACTAATAAAAAAGTTTTAATTGCTTAGCTAATAAACAAAGTTCCCAGTTTGTTTTCAAGTGAAAATTTACTGAAAACTATAATTAAAAGTTAAGACAAGATCATTATACAGATACCTTTACTTATCATATGCCAATACCAAATAAAATCACTTTAGTATGAGGTTTCAAATATATGTTTATACAATATTAATTTATTTCAATTTCTTTGTTTTTATTTGCAACTATTGTAAAAGCAGTCTTATATATGCAATATTACCCATATTCATATTTTACCTGAGGCTTCACTATGTTTTACAGTCCAATGTTACATTTTTAAACTTTCCTTCTAGTAATATACATGACCTTAGCTTTCAACCATTGTCACACCCATATAATAGCTCTGCTAGTTACAAGCAGTATATTTTGAAAATTTCTATTAATTTCCCAAACCTTTACCAATTCTGCACAGATTAACCATTAATTTTCCAATTGCTACCCTCATTGTATTTTTGGTGACCTATATTCTGATTATCAACTTCAAGAGTTTACACCATACATTTATTTCATAATAACTCAGCTATATAGTACTTGTCCTTTGGGTCCAGATTGCTTCACTCAATCTAATGACCTCCCTGTATTCTGATTTATTGTATGTTTCCAACCTCATCTTTCATGTGGGCTCATGGAAAGTTTAATTTTTTTAGATAATCTAGCATTTTAAATTTTTTATTGTTCTAGTGGATTGAAGTTGTATTTATACCAGAAAAATATGTTCTCAACTCTAAACATTTCCTGTGGGTGTAAAAGTAATGTGGTAAGAGTGAGGGGCATGAGCATCTAGGCCACTGCCTCATGTAACTTACTTGTAACTTAAGGACCTGCTCAAGCCCTATCTCATATATACCACTTCCATTTTTTGGTGGAGTGCTGTTGTGCACATCCAACTTTATGGCTGCTGTGTCAGACAACATCCATTTTATGATGGGCAACTGAAGTCTCATGGTAACTTGGTGACCCATTGTTAAGCATTTGGTCCCTATTATTGCCCACTATCTGGCTAAAGTTCATTCTCAACTTGTTGTTGTTGCTTTTAGAGAAATTTTGAGTATATTTAAAACAGAGTATGCTGTCAAATGTGGTTTTTCCATTTCAGACATATGAATTATTTTTATATAAATGACTAGAGATTGAGGTACTGAAAATATTTGATTGTATATCAACTTCACACTGGAAATAGTAAATTTCACTGAAAGAAAACATATTCCCATTCTTACTATCACTCCAAGTCAACAAATATTAGAACAAAAATAAGCAAAACATAATAAATAAGGCTTAAATAAATATACTTTTATTCATTTATCCAAAACCTTAATTACACACTAAATAAAATCACCATATCACCTCAAAATATTTTGCATATATTCTGAATCAATCCAATCCTTTTCTGTGACTGAACAGTAGGTAGGAACTAATGGAATTAAAATCTGTGGTGTTTTCTCAAACATTGAAAAAGGAATCTCCAGAGGATGGATTTGAGTGTATGAGTGCACATGGTATAAGAAAATAATATTTGGGAGGTCTTTCACAAGGATTCTGGAAAAGCAATTCATTTCATATAAAAGCTGAGGACTTATTATATCAATGTGATGTTATATGAAGCCACCAAAGCCATTCACCATGATCTTTAATTACAGTGAATGAAAATCAAATTACTCATAACCTAATAATATCAATATAAGTTTATCAATGAATATTTAATATGGACTAGTTTGAACACAGTAGTAGGCATATAGCTGATGCAATTTTTCTACATTTGTAAAATACTGCATTGGAGGATTGAATAATGTTTTATTTGAAAATATTTTGAATATGTAAAAAGTATTAAGTAATAGAAATTTTATTGCCTACTTTCTCACGACAGAGATATAGACTAACCTCCACCTTCTTTTGAGTTTCACAATGATAAAAATGCACTTTAGTTATGAACTAATTTCTCTAAAACATTTTTTTCCATTGCATTCACTGCCAAGAAATTGACCAATATTCTGATGGTGATAACTGAAGAATAGCAGGCATCCAAATTGACAATACACTCAGAAAATAGCACATGGCATTGTGGAGCTGGAATTCCCAATGACCAATACTGCCAGTCCCAAATTTCTTATAATAGTAAAAAGATAGATTGCTATGAATTATAAAAATTATAAATCAGGGAGACTTTCAGCTCTCCATGATCTGTGAAACCCTTCAATATAAAAATCCTTATTTCAGTCACATTCTTCATTGGAATACTATATGACTCCAAACTAATGGCAATCCAGACTTCCCAGTATATATTTACAGGTGCTCCAAGCAATATCTGCTAAAATAGTGTCTGCAGAATGATATCATATTGCTTTCTTGGAATGGCTTAATGATATTCTAGACAGCAATGAGATAGGAAATAGTAATGAAGTTAAGCCCAAGTGGATCCAATTCCTACATAAATTAAATTAATAAATGTTCATTCCCTCTCGGCTGCATAATTCATGTAAAACATGCAAAATATGAAGCAAAGCAAAACAAAACTCCTGCCAATTTGCAAGTTTTATTTTCCAATCAATTTAATGTTAAATTCCTACCACCTACTTTCATAATATATCATACTAAAATTCACAAAAATGAATGAATATTGTTTTTTACATCCAGAATTTCTATAATAGAAAGTACAACCAGAGAATTAATTTCAAATTTTCTATAATGTCCATGAAATGCTTTTGTTTAATAGTCATAATTATGAAGTGTGAACAATCACATTTTTATCAAAAATTTTAATAAATATCAATGAAAATCAATTAGAAAATTATTTGATTTCAAATATTTCCAGATGACTTAAATATGGGTTAAATTACATTTACAATTCAACTTGTCAAAAAGAGGTTTCTCTTCACATCAATCTATATTGTGCCCTTTTCTGGCAAGAAAATTCAACCCATTTTGGGAGCAGTGATTAACAGCACAGCAGAAAGTAAGCTCTAGTAGATGCACCTTGTGTCCATTATAAACAGGGGTGCTATGCAAGTGCTTAGAAGGTGTGGGGCTCCTGCTCCATTAAGCCCTGAGAAGACATTGATCTATAGATGACTCTTGGACCTTGAAATCTAATGGAGTTTGCCCTTCTGGGTTTCAGAATTTTTGGGACCATGTCTCCTGTTTTCCTTCCAATCTTCCCCTACTAGAATGGGAATGTTTATCCTTACCTGTACCTCAATTTTAAATTGGAAACAGATCATTTGTTCTCTAGCTTTCACATGTCCACAGAGAGAGGGAAGATTATGTCTCAGATCAGATCACATCAATAGTATATTTTGGTGTCACTTAGTATTTAGCATTGTTCCTAAAATGTCTTAAATCTTTGGGGATGCTGTCATAGAATGAATGCATTTTGCATGTAGAAAACACATGTCTTTTTAGGGTCCAAAAATTGGAGTGTGGCGGTTTGGAGTTCTATGTATTCAAATATTAAAACACATTTTCTTAAACTTTACCTAGTCCTGTGTGTGTGAATCTATTGTAAATAGGGCTTTTATTTTTAACAAGTCAATTTTAGAGATACTTATTAAAAAAGCATAAACCATTCAAAGTGTACAATCAATGGTATTGGGTATAATCACATATTTGTGGATACATCACTTCAATCATTCTTAGAGCATATTCATTATTCCAATAATAATAAATAAAAACAAACAAACAAAACTCACCACCTCTCAATCTTACAATATTTCCCCTGCTGTATATAGCTGCTATTCTTTACCTTCTCTCTAGTAAATTTGTACATTATAAAACAGCAAAAGAATAACATCTGATATTGCTGTAACTGGGTGGATGCAGTCTATATTTGCTTTGTGATGATAATTCAAAATTTTGTTTGACTTTGCTAGTGGGTATTTCAAAACTGGCTTCACCTTTGTGATGGTAACTATTCTTCCCTGTTTGAATCCATGGAAGCTTCTGTTCCACATGGCTTGGGAGAAGGCAAATTTAAAACACCCTTTGTATCTTATCCTTCCACTGGTGTTAATAACCCTGTTTTCTCTCATGATTATCTAGGGATAAACTCCAATTTACCTACTCCAAGCAAGAGCCTGTAAGGATCCAACAACCTTTCAGGAAAATGCTTCCTGGTGAAATCCTTGGCCTTCATTTGGACATCCACTCTTCCAGTCCAGCCTCTGCCAAAGTCATGTTATCTCCAAGGATTGGAGAGTGTGGGGCCTCCTACTTTGAGTGCAAAGGACCTAAAAAAGCAGCAACTCATGGGAAAAACCAGTATTCTCTAAGAATTTGATAATCCCAGTGAGTATATACAGCAATTGTTCTTATTCAGCCAAGGTCTAAGTGAAAATGGGAGATAAGCAAAGCTCTAAAAGAAAAAAAAAATTGTAGATTGTATTTTAAAACATTGGGAACAATTTGGTGATAATCCAATAAGTAAGAGGAACAAAATTCTGGTGAAAAGCTGCTGGTTCACAGTACAGGTTAAAATAATCAAAAAGAGCTTTCAAATAGATCTTTTAAATACAATTAAACTTACCTTGTAATAGAATGAAAACTATGATTAACAATAGTAAATTGTGTGTTTCTATCCATATTTTCACATATCAGAATGGTAATATCAAAATAACAAGTGAAAATACTTAAAGGAGCTCTATTCAAATTGCTAAAAGTAAAATAAGTGCTTATATGTAAATGAATATTCCTGGAACCTTTTCTATCAAGCACTGTTCAATTCTTCCACCTCTGTCCATTAACAAATTCCAAAACCATTTTCACATTTTTGGTATTTGCAGTAGCAGCTCCCCACTATTCTGGTACCAACATCTGTTTTAATTTCTTGGGATGATTAAATCAGATATCATGAAATGGGTTGGCTTTAAACAATGGGAAATTATTAGCTAACAGTGTGAGGCCATGAGAATGTCTAAATCATGGCATAGTATAGGTGATGCTTTCTTCCTGAAGACTGGCTGCCAATCATTATGCTCCTTTGCCAAGGATTCTGGAATAAAGGGAAAAACTACTTCCAATTTATTTCTAAATAAGCATCTCTTAAAAGAACTAAAATATTTGCAACATCCCAGTATCATTTTTAAGGCTAAGTGTTTCTAATTGTGAGAATAAACTTTCAATTTAAGTTGTACCCTGGTTTATGACTTTCAAATTAACAAAAATAAACTTTCTGTGGAAAATAAAGAAATGGATATTAAGAGCAAGGATGAGCACACATATGCTTAAAAAATATCTGGCCAATAATTCATTCAATATAAAAGACAAAACTAGTTGTCAGGTTATTGTTGTGAGTATATGATTATTATCTAGCTCTCACAAAACATGGACCCTAAAAATTGTATAAATACAAGAATTGTTTCTGATTGTATATATGACTGCAGACCCAGGGCGTAAAATAATAACAAGAATGAATAGTTTACCTAGAAAATATTTTCAATGTATATAGTCTTGAAAAAATTAGTAGTTACTAGCAATTGTTAGTATTTATATGTTATTGTTAGCATTTAGTAGCAATTTTTAGCATTTATATGCAGTATAAATGCAGTAAAAATGCAGTATAAATGCTTGTATTGCTGTATCACTGCATTACATATACTATGTCATTTATCCTCATAACAACTCTAAGAGGTGGTTCTAATATTACCTATAATCACAGTTGATGAAACAGAGGTACATAAACTCAAAGGAATGTGCAGAAGCCTACCTAGTTTTTAAAAATGATACCAGGAATAACACTAAACAATGTATAGAGTCCCTCCTTTAAGCATGTTAGTAAATAAAATGAAAGAATGGACTGATCTTTTTACTTTATTAATTGCAGGACTTCCAAAAATGCCATATGAAGAAGTAAAATTTTGTGTATGATCAATGGTAGAAACAAAAGAGAAAAAGGAAAGTTTGCAAAAAATACTGGAATATTCATATCCACTGGATTTGAGAACTCATTCAATACAATGATACATGTAGAATTTGAAAATTTTTTGCCTGAAAGAATGTGATGGTTAAGTTCATGGGTCAACTTGGCCAGGTTATGGTGTCTAGTTTTTCTGTCAAGCAAATATTAGCTTGATTGTTACTGTGAGGATATTTCATGAATTTAAATCATCAATATATTGATTGCATCTAAGGCTGATGACATCTACAATAAAATGTGAAGTGTGCCTTCAACACTGAGATATGTCTTATCCAATTTGTTGAAGGCCATAATATGAGAAGTGATGAATTTAACAGAAGAGAGAATTTCTATCTCTATTTCAGCCAGCCAGCTTCTGCTGGGGAATTCATTGATCACCTTCATTGTAGTTCCCAAGCTGCACTATTTGTCCATCCCCATATTGCTGTGAGTCAATTCTTATGAAAATCTCATAATATTTATAAAATAGATAGATGATAGATAGATAGATAGATAGATAGATAGATAGATAGATAGAAGAGAGACAGATAGAAATATTTATTTCTGGTCAGTTTCATTTTCCCTTGAGTACACTGACTAATACCAATTTTAGTACTGTGAGTAATTCTTGAGAAATAGAATCCTAAGGCTGAGATTTTTAACATTGTTCTAGAGATTTTGGAATTGGTTCTCTATTTTGATTAGATTCAAATGACTCTATTTCCAACAACCAACATGGAACTGATAGTCCATAGCATGGGTTGGCAATAGAGATATTTAAAATACCATCATTGGATAAAGCTACTCAAATGTGTATTAGGGAAGGCTCTGGATGAGGGTTTTCATCCAGTTTTAAAAATCTCAACAGACATTTTTGGAGTTAATAATTAAAATTTTATGGCTAGTTGTTACTAAATACTCTGGATACAGTATTAAAAGAAAAAGATGAGCTTAAAGCTTCAAATTTCCAACTTAAGTGCTGGATGAAGGACATGAAAATTTCAATGTGTGCCTTGAAATAAATTTATTTTGTGTAGCCACAGAATTGCAATTTCTGAAAATCAAAATCAGACTCATAGTCTTATCGTATAAGTGGCTGAATTACAATGTAAAGTGAATTCCCAACCTTGCAAGGCATATGCTGTAAAGTGAGGGCATTCATTGGAAATGAATAGGATAATGAAATTAGAATGGAAACATGTGAGTTGATAGTAATAAAGATGGGGACATTAAAAGCCTAGATTCTTACTGGATACCAGTCAGCCTCTTTCCCCAGCCACTCCTGTCATTGCTTAATGGGCTCATGATTAAAGTGATCATTGTGGTAGGGATGGAGGTGATGCTTGGTTACAGCAACATGGACTTCAACTCATCAAGGCAGACCTGGATATAGCTATTGATGATAGCCCAATCTAGCAAAAGTAGAGAATTAGACCCTAATATGGCAGCATTACCCAAAGTAATCAGCCTGCTAACTGATGACAAGTTGATTATATTGGCCAATATCCATCAAAGAAAGGGCCGTATTTTGTTCTATTTGGTGGAGACATACATTCCAAGTATGGGTTGGCCTTCTCTGCATAAAATACTTCTGAAAAAACTACCATCTGTGGACCAACGGGATGCCTAATCCACTGTCATTGAATTCAACACAGCATGGCTTCTGAACAGTGTACCTCCTTCAAGGCAAATGAAGTGTGAGAAGGAGCTTATGGAGTTTAATGATCTTTTCATGTTCCCTATGACCTTGAAGTAGCTGATATAATGGTGGAAAGGCTTTGAAGACTCAGAACACCAACACATTCTCTTGCAGGGCTAGGGCAATGTTCTCCAGAAAGCCGTATATTCTATTAATCAATGTCCATTCTATGGTGCTGTTTCTTCCATAGGCAGGATTTATCAGTCCAGAATTATGTGGTGGAAATAGGAGAGGCATCTTTCATTATTATCCCTAGTGATCGAATAGAAAAATGTTTGCTTCCTGTCCCTCAACCCTGGTTGTCTACAGGTCTTAGTTTCAAAAGGAGGACTGCATACACCAGGAGGCACAACAATGATTCCACTAAACTTGAATTTAAGGCTACTGCCCAGTCACTTTAGGTTCCTCATGCCCCTGCTGGAGTGATTAATCCTTACTATCAAGGAGAAATATGACTGCTAGTACACAGAATAGGTAAAAAAAGAACTTGCCTGGCATACAGGAGATCACCAAGGGCATCCCTTAGTACTACCATACCCTGTAATGAAAGTCAAAGGCAAACTGGAAGAACCCAATCCAGATGGGGTTATTAATGGCCTAGATGCTTCAGTAATGAAGATTTGGGTCACTTCTCTGGGCTAAGAACCATGGCCAGTTGATGTGTTTGCTAAAGGGAAAGTGGATATGATATGTGTACTGGAAGACAGTAGTTATAAATATAATTTCTGACCATATGACAATTTAAAGAAATGAGGATCCTAATGGTCATGAATATTTCTTCCTTGTTTTGTGATAAATATGTTTGTAATTATATGTAAATCAAATACCTTTATTTTATACCCTATCTCATCCCTTTGTCATATGACATAGGTTGTATTAACTTTATGTCACAGTATTCAAGTTATAGGATATCAAGTTTAATAGTGAATGTTACGCTAGGATTTGTACATTATTCTGGAAAGTTAGTTTGTTTCTATTTTTACACAGGACTGGTGAGTATTGTTAGGCAAAATATAACTGTCCTTTTTTTTTTTTACTTCAAGATTACATATGGTTTAAGGAGACATATATGGGGGGCAAGTGTTTAGACTGTGAGAGTTAAGTTCATGTGTCAACTTGGCCAGCTTATGGTGTCCAGATTTCTTCAATAAGATTGATACTATGAGGAAATTTCATGGATTTAAATCATCAATAATTTGATTGGATATTTGGCAGATTATATCGGCAACAAAATTGTAGATTTCCTTCAACAATGAAAGAAGTCTCATCCAATTATTTGAAGGCCTTAAAATGCAAGGTGATAATTTCAGCAGTCAGAAAGGAGAATTTCCATCTCTAATACATCAGTCCACCTACTCCTGGAGAATTCATCAAAAATCTTCTTTGGTGTTCCCACTTTGTGTCCGGCTTTGATATTTGGACTTGAGAACCCCATACTCATATGAGTCAATTCGTATAAAATTTTTAAAATATTTAAATATATACATATATAAATGTAAATTATATATATTATTAGTTCTGTTTCCCTAGAGTATCCTATTACACAGGTCAATCAGTCAAAGACAAAAAAGGATGAATAGAATTAGTAGCAATAGAAGAAAAGGTGAAGACAGAAGAAAAGAAGAGAAGAAGAAGGTCAGAAAAAGAATAATAAGGATGACAATGGAGGGGGAGGGGAGGAGGAAGAGGAGGGGAGGAGGTGAAAAAGTGGAAGAGGGAGAGGAAGAAGGAGGAAACAAGAAAAAGGAGGAGGAAGAGGAGGATGAGCAACAAGGGGAGGATGAAGAGGAATAGGTGTCAGAAAGAGAACAGACTTTATAAGAAAATTAATTAGATCAGTTATACCTAAAATGATCCTGAAGTTTCATTACATTTTCAAGGTGCAGAACTAGAAGGTCAGATAGATATTTTATCGGCAAGTGTGGAATCATCCAGAAAGAAGATATTGGAAGCCACAACAATGAATAATATATAAAAGGATATAGAACCTCAACTAGTACTTAGAATATAGAAATCTGAAAAGAATATTCCTTCAAATGTAACAGTTTTAAAAAGCCAGACTATCTGCAAAATCAAACTTTCCACAAGATCATGAGAAATATGTAATTGGAAACATCCAATCAAGCAGAATACCAAGGAGAAAGAAGCCCCATAAAGAGAAGTTGCGACAAATTTACTGTTTCATCTAGGCAAAATATGGGAAAAGATGTGAACATTGTATAAGCACATAGGAAGAATACAGATAAAAAATAAAGGATTGCTAAAGCCAAATATGGCCTACATTATCAGTTGCAAAGCCCTAAAGTCAAAGGATTTGCATTCATTCTTACTAGATTCCCTACTGTTTTTTTTCTAAGTGCTCATGAAAAAGACAATGGGCAGGTTGGAAATCTTTCAGTCAAGATCACTATGCAAACTAGAAAAAACAAAAAATCTTCTTCTTCTTCTATTACTAAATGAAGAACTGCTATTACTTTACAAACTATAGCTTTATTCTTACATTAGTTTCCCCTAACAATAGATAAAAGTTATTGAGATACCTAATTATAGAATTATTCTTACATTATGAAAGCATCAAACCAAATAGCAAAACTTCATATCCTTATACCTTCCCCCAAGTTACCTAATCAAAGACTAAATCATATAATCCTAAAGCACAAGTTCTTTCTAAAACCAACTTACGTAGTAATCACATATTTCCACATTGCATGTTTACTTCTTCTTTGCAATGAGAAATGAAAGCAAACTGCTCAATGACATGTTTTCCTGGTGGTCTTTGGCTAAAAAATATTTACTATTGCAACTAAAAGATATAGTGGAGAAGACAAAAACCTTTATGAATATATCGACATTTCATCATAAAAATGGAATCTTTTAGAGTCAAAGGAAATGCTGGAAATAAAACTTTTAAAAAGCACAAACACATAATATAAGAAACAAAGAATTCCAAAAACAGAATTATCAGTAGACTCAATATGGTTGACAAAAGATTTAGCGACATTGAAGATAAGCCAGTAAGAATTAACCAAACAGAAAAGATGTTAAAGAAACAAAAAAGAATTAAAAATAATATGCAAGTGCTATGGGGCAATATCAAGCATTTAGCATAGATATAGTTACAGACCTAAAATAAGAATGGAAGTTGGGATTCCTGGGGAAGATCACAGAGTAGAATTCTTCAGGAATCAGTCCTTCAACAAAAACAAGTAGTAAACAGGAAGGTCCTATGTGAAACAAATCTTTTGAACCTCCAGAGGTGAGAAGAACCCTGTGCACCATCCAGGGAAGAGCCAGACAAAGAGGCTGATAACTTATGGTGAAAGACAGTAAATTGTTCTTGCTGCATAGTGGCTATTGGAGCCAATCCCTCACTCACAGCAGGCCCCTTTGGAGCCCAGGCCCTGCTTAATTCTCTGGTGAAAGAAAGGGATGTAAAAACCCTCTTCCCCAAGAACAGGGGTTGGCATGATCACTGATCATGTCTTTTGATTAGCAAATTAGCATCCCTTGGGAATGGGCTCTGAGGGCAACTATTATTTCAACAAACCCCCAACAGAGGCAGTGGCAGCCATTGTTTCACCCCAGCCCTGAACAGAGGAAGTAACAATCATTCTTTCAACTCTCCCCAGAGAGGACTGGAGGTGACTGAGATTTAAAGTTGCAGTTCTCCCTCAAGTTTATGGGGAAGAATTTGATGATTTGATGAATGGTTACATTTGTTGGGGAAGCCAGGAAAGCTCAGTTTTGGAAAGCCACTAGAAAGGATCTTAGTGCCCTTTAGGATCCCCTTCCAAGGGAAATTTGGAGACATTCTACACTCCTTTCATGGTCTCTGGCCCATTTTTGCTAGGAAAAACTGACATGAGAAGATCTTTCCAGGGTGATGCTTATCCCAGAAGTTTCACTCCACGCAAGAACAATTTGAGACAAAGAAAGGAATGTAAAAAGCTAATGAGGGAGGCAGTCTTGGAAAAAGGACTGCTAGCTTCAAATACCCAGGAGAAGGATATCTGTTTACTGAGTAACAGAGGGGGCAACCAAACTCCTGTAAACAGGGAAACACCAAAATATCTGAAAAGCAAACGTCAAATTCATATCAGTGAGGTCATGGAATATTTGTCCGTCAGTGCCTGGACAAATATTACAAGACTCACTGATATGAATTAAGCAAATTGAGCAGACTCACAGAGCTAGAGTCTAGAAGATAGGTTTACAGGAAATAGAAAGGGAGAAAAAGTTTGTTAGCCATTTCCCATATGGGCTAAATCTGTGATAAGATGGAAGCGTGTAATTGAACAGCGGATGTGCATGACAGTGGTGTAATGATACTGTGGGGTTGGGTGGTGCTGGTTCATCAGGGAGGTGGGATGGGAAGGGTAGGTTGTACTGTCCATGGAACTGGGGGAAGGGTTGGGGGAGGGAGCAGGTAAACACTGGGGATTGGTGGGTACTTGGTTGAAACTACTATGTTGGAAAATCTCTATTGGCAATATGGCAAGTGAGGGTTGCTGGTTTGGGGAGTTGCATGTGGGGGACATTTGGGACAGGGCACACCTGGGACAGGCTTCAAGAGAGTGTGTGAGTGTTCATCTTCTCATAGTGTGTTATATCAGTGAGTGGAGACTCACATAATGAGCAGCAAGGTGGTGGACTCCCATCCTGGGGATGTCCACTATGTTCTCAAATAAAGGGGCAGGAGTCTCTTGAGAGCATGGATGGAGCCTAATAAGGAAGGGTAAACCAGTGTGTCAAACCCTCAGTGATATTGCAAGTAACTATGAATCTTGTCCTTCAAGGAAAGAAGCCTGATGGTTGCCATGGGACCCGAGGGGAGGAGGAGGGAGGAATAGAATAGATGGAACAGGGGGCCTTTTGTGTGTGATGGAAGTGTTCTATGTGATTTTGCTATGATGGACACAGACCATGTTAAATTACATCAAAATTTATAAAAGTGTATGGTACAAAACGTAAACCATAATATAAACAATTGACCCTGACTGGTGCCTATGTTTCAATATATGTACATCAGTTGTAACAAATGTACCATCCACATATAAAATGTTATTAATAAGGGAAGGGGGGAAAGGGGAAGGATGTTGGGTATATGGGAGTCCCCTGTATGCGGTACATGACTTTTCTGTAACCTAAAACTTCTTTGAAGACAAAATGAAATAACTAAGGGACTGGGGAAATAAACAGAAGAAAATGTCATTGTACATATAGGACAACAGATCTTGCACTGATGAAAGGCAGAATGTCAAAAAAAATTTTGAAAATATTTTTTCATTGTTTTCTATTATCCCAATTTTTTTTTTATTTTTAAAAGTGTTTTGTTATTTTATTTCGTATTTTTAAAACTATCATTATTATTTCATTTCCTTATTAATTGTATTTGGCTAATTTTGGCTTCATTTTTGAAGAAGTTTTGGATTACAGAAGAGTTTCAACTATGGCTGGGAAAGATCATTGGTGTGGGGTGTCAGTCATGAGGGATATAAGGGAGGAAGCTCAACTGGGCATAAATATAAGGATTATAAAGGTGTTCAAATGTTCATGGGGTATTGTCATGATTGGTAGAGATTCACACAATAACTAAAGGAATATCAAATTCCCATCCTCGGGAGCTCTCCCACATTCTCTAATGGAACATAAAGAATCCCCTGAGTACAGGGACAATGACTAGTTAAGGAGGATGATCCATTGATGGTCCCTTGATCCTGATAACTATCCTTATGAACCTTTACTCTTGAAATGGAAACTTAGACTAGTATAATAGGATGCCTAAGAGTTGCCTCCTGGGAGCTTACTTGTTGCTCAAATATGGCCTCTCTCTAAGCCAAACTCAGCATATAAATACATTAAATTTCCCCCAGCATGGGAAATGACTCCCAGGGATGAGCCCTCCTGGTACTGAAGGATTGCTACTAAACACCAACTGGCAATACAACTGGAAAAAGTCTTTAACCAAAAGGGGAGAAAGGTAAAGACAAATGAGTTTATATAGCTAAGAGACCTCAAAGTGAGTTGGGAAGTCACTCCAGAGGTTACATTTATGCATGTCTCAGCAGGATTTCATTGACAGCCAAAGTAGATACTACTCCAAATAGCAGAGCTCTTGAAGACTCTGGAGACATCCATACACTATAGTCAGGGCAGATAACTCAGGAATTTGGTATCTTGCCAGTGAGCCCTACTTTGGAATTTATGCCCCCCAGGGTGACAGAGTTGGATTTAGTTGTGGTTTCCCTACATATGACTCTTCTTCTATTTCAACCTACAATTAGTACTAGAGTTGGTAGGTGTACATCCAAGAGACTTAAATCTTTGGGCTGTCCATGTGCCAACTGGACCCCAAAGCTCAACAGAGTTGGAACACCTACTCTCCAGTTTATTGGTCTCACCCAGGACAACTATCAAGGATGTGATGATAGAGTACAACCATACCAAGGAACTGAGAGAGTTTACAACTGCAGGCAAGAGAATCCCATCCATTGGCCCTAATGGATTGCAGACCCCTTTCAATTAGAGGTGAGGTGGAAATCACCATCCCAGAATGTTAGGATTGAGGAATGAACTATGGCCTAAAGTAGACTTACTGGCATTCTACTATAGACTTATTTTGATTCTTGCAATGGAAGAAATTATATCGTTGGTATGGAGGCAGTGGCCACTGAATGTTCTGAGGGCAGGGAGAAGGAAAAAGGTGTAATGCAGAGGTATTTTTGGGACTTGGGAATTGCCCTGAATGACATTGCAATGACAGATACAGGCCATTATATATATTGCCAAAACCTACAAAATTGGGACAGAGAGAGTATAAACTACAATATAAACTGTAATCCATGCTTAGTGGCAATACTTCAAAACGTGTTCATCAATTGCAATGAATGTACCACACTAATGAAGGCTGTTGTTAATGTGGAAAAATGTGGGAGGTGGGAGGGTAGAAAAAATGTATCATGTAAGTAATAATGAAAAGAGAGATGGGTTGTATATACTACTATTGGAAAAAATAGACATTAAGTCAAAAACAGATACAAGGAACAAAGATGGTCATTATATGCCGACAAAGGGGATAATTCACAGGAAGATGTAACAATTATGTGTATGCACCTAACCACAGAGTCCCAAATTATATAAAGTTATCATTGACAGATTTGGAGCGGGAAATTGATGATGCTATATTAGTTGTAGGAGACTTTAACACAGCACTCTTAATAATGGATAGAACATCTAGTCAGAATATCAATAAAGAACTAAAGGAATTAATGCTACACTAAACCAACTACACCTAACAGACATATATAGAACACTGTACCCAATGAAAATAGAAAAATATTCTTCTCAAGTACAGAAGGATAACTCTCAGGATAGATCATTTATTGGGTGAAAAACAAGTCTCAATCCATTCAGAATATTGAAATCATACAATGTATATTCTCTGACCAAAACAGAATGAAGCCAGAAATCAATAATAGAAGGAGAAATGGAAAATGAACATATATGTGGAAATTAAATAACCAATGGTTTAAAGAGGAAATCAGAAGTGAAATTAGGAAATATCTTGAAGTGAATGAAAGTGAAAATAAACCTCCCAAAACTTATAGGATTCACAAAAGGCAGTGATGAGAGATAAATTTATAGGTCTAAATGTTTATAAAAAAAGAAGAAAGACTTAAAATCAAGGACCTAAACACAAAATTAGAAGAACTAGACAAGAAGAACAAATTAAACTCAAAGTGAGCAGAAGGAAGGAAATAACAAAGATTAGAGTAGAGACAAAAGAAATAGAAAACAAAACAAAACAAAACACTACAGAAAGTCAACAAAACAAGAGTTGGTTCTTTGAAAACATCAATAAAACTGACAAACCTTTAGCTAGAATGACAAAGAAAAAGAGAGAGAGAGAGGATACAAATAATGAAAACAGAAATGAAAAAAGAATCATTTCTTCTGTCTTGGCTTAAATAAAAGTGACTATAAGAAGATAATATAAACAACAGTATGACAAAAAATTAGCTAACCTAGACAAAATATGTAACTTCTCAGAAACTCACAAATTTACTACACTGACACAAGTAGAAATATATTTGCACAAAACAATTACTAGTAAAAAGCTTGAATCAGTAATCACAAACCTCCCAATAAAGAAAAACCCAGGACCAGATGAGTTCACAGGGGACATCGACCAAACATTCCAGGAAGATTTAACTACAATTCTGCTCAAAATCTTCCAAAAAACTGAAGAAGAGGGAACACTCTGTAACACATTCTATGAAGCCAATGCCACTTGTATTAGTCAGGGTTCTCTTGGGAAACAGAATCAACAGGAGATATCTGTCAATAATATGAGATTTTTAAAGAGTCTCTCACATGACCGTGGGCATGCACAAGTCCAGGTTCCAAAGGCAGGCTGCAAACCAGGGGCTCCGATGAAAGTCCAAAGAAAGGTCCTTGATGAGTTTCTGGGAGAAGTTGCCTGTCTAATGGAAAGCTGGGAAATTCTCTCTGAATGTTGAAATCACTTCCCCTTTTAAGGCATTCAATTGATTCGATAAAAGCGTCACCCATTGATAATGTAATCTCCCTGATTGATGCAGATGTAATCAGCCATCCACGCAGTAAATTCATTGGTGATTGAAGTCCATAAATGCTCTTGTATTACAATTAGCCCAGTGCTTGTTGGAACAAACGCCTGGAAACAATTACCTGGCTGAGTTGACACATTAACCTAACCATCACACCACTCTAATTCCAAAGCTGGGTAAAGAAACAACAAGAAAATAAAACTACAGTACATATATCTCTTATGAATATATATGCAAAAATCCTAGACAAAATACTAGTAAACCAATCCAACAGCATTTTAAGATAATTATACAACATTATGAAGTGAGATTTATCCCTGATATGCAAGGTTGACTCAACATAAGAAAATCTATTAATGTAAAACACCACATTAAAAAATCACATTATCATCACAATTGTTGTAGAAAAGGCATTTGACAAAATACCACATCATTTCTAGTAAAAGCACTTAGAACACTAAGAATAGAAGGAATATTCCTAAATATGATAAAGGCATATATGAAAAGCCCACTACTTACATCCTATTTAATGGTGAAAGAATGAAAGCATTACATCTAAATTCAGGAATAAGACAATGATGCCCAATGTCATGACAGTTATGCATTATATTAGTGGAAGTTCTAGCAAGAAAAAGTAGGCAAGAAAAATAAGTGGTATCCAAGTTGGAAAGGAAAAAGTAAAAACACTTATTTGCAGTTAATATGATCCTACATACAGAAAATCCTGAAAAATCCACAAGAAATCTTCCAGTGTTATGAAATGAACTCAGAAAAGTTTTGGGGTAAAAGATCAACATCCAAAAGACAGTAAAGTGTCTATACAAAAGCAATGAACAATCCGAAGAATAAATCAAGGAAAAAATTCCATTCACAATAGAAACTAAAAGAATCAAATATCTAGGAATAAATCTAACCAAGGATGAAAAGGACTTATACACAGAAAACTACAAAACATTGCTAAAAGAAATCAAAGAAAACTTAAATAGATTTCATGGATTGGAAGACTAAAAATCATTTAGATGTCAGTCATTCCCAAAGCAACTTATAGATTCAACATGCTCTCAATCCAAATTCCAAAATTCATCATTGCAGAAATGGAAAATCCAATCATCAAATTTATATGGCATATAAAGGGACCAAGAAAGCTAAAGTCATATTGAATAAGAAGTTGGAGGTTTCATACTTCTCGATCTCAAAAATTATTACATGGCCACAGCTATCAAAACAGAATGGAAAAGGCACAAGGACAGACATATAGCCCAATGGAATCAAACGACTGCCTAGAAATCAACGTTCACATTTATGGCCAACTAATTTTAAGAAAGAGGAAAAGACCACTCAATTGGGAAAGAATAGTCTCTTCAACAATTCTTGCTGGGAAGAATAGAACTCCATTTGCAAAAAATGGAGGACTCTTACCTCACACTTTATCCAAAAGTCTACCCAAAATGGATCACAGACCAAAATATAAGAGCCAGAAATATCAAATTCAGGAAAAAGAAATTGTAGGGGAGCATCTTCAGGATCTTGTGTTAGACAATGGTTTCTTAGAATTTACATTCAAACAACAAGCAACAATGAAAACCAGGTAAATGAGACCAATGTTATAAAACATTTTTGCCTTGAAGGAGTTTATCACAAAAGTAAAACAAAAACCTACACAATGTGAGAAAATATTTTAAACCACATATCTGATATAGGCTTAACATCCAGAAATCCTTCAACTTAACAATATGACAAACAACCTAATTAAAAAATGGGCACAAGACTTGAATAGACTTCTCTCTAAAGATATACAATTGGAAAGAAAGCACTTGAAAAGATTTTCCTACAAGGAAATGCAAATCAAGACCAAAACAAGATTCCATTTCACACCCTTTAGAATGGCCTCTATTTAATAGTGGAAAAAAAAAAGTGTTGGAGAGATTGCAGAAAGATAGGAACACTCATATATTGCTGGTCACAATGTAAAACACTGTAGCTGCTGTGGAATACAGTTTGGCAGTTTCTCAGAAATTATAAACTAACATATGACCTGGCAATCCCATTACTAGATACATATCCAAAAGAATTGAACACAGGGACTCAAACAGATATATTTCCACACTGATTATCATAACAGCATTATTCACAAATTCCAAAAAAATGGAAGCAACTACAGTGTCCAACAACTGATGAATGGATAATTAAAATGTGGTATATATAAACAATGGAGAGATTATTCAGCCATGAAAATGAATGAATTTCTGATACATGAGGCAACATGGATGAACTTTGAAGATATCATGTTGAGTGAAATGAAACAGACAGAAAAGGACTAATATTATATGATCTCAATGATTTGAAATAATTAGTATAAGCAAACTCCTCAGATCAGAATATGGAATGTGGATTATCGGGATATTTTAGGGGTAGGGAATGGAAAGTTAAGACTTAAAATAAGCAGGAATCCTTTTTGGAGCAATGGAAATATTTTGGTAATTGGTGGTGGTAAAGGTAGCAAAATTTTGTGAATGTAATTAACAATGAAATGTATAACTTATATGATTAAAAGGAGAAATGTTAGATTGTATATATGGTAGCAGAATAAAAAATTTTAAAAATCTAGCAGGGTAGGTTTCTATAACTCTTTTGAAATTCTGAATAATTTTTAAATTATAGATATTGCAATGTAAAAATATGTTTGTCACTCTGATTAACCAAAGTAAAATGATTGTCATTTTGCTTCAGATTTATAAATAAAAACAAATAATGCATTAATAAACAGAAAAGACACAATGCATATACAAGATGAAAGATTAGTAAAAAATGTATATTAATAAAAATAAATGCTTATCAAAAATATCTCTAATTGAAAACAAAAGAAAGGAATTGCAATAAATACAAATTCTAGAGAATATTTTAGAGCAAAAATACATAATAATACAGCAATTTTATGGACATTATACTTGAAAAGTTAAAATTTTCATATTAATTTCAGATGTGGAAAATTTTAATAAGTTATTAAACAGTTATGAACTAAGTGAAAAGTTACTAACATTTTCCTCCTAAAACAGTGAACTTCATTTTAATCTTTCAAAAATTATTTAAGGAAATTAACACATATAATTCTATAAAGAATAACTTAATATAAATTAAAATACAAATCACTAGAATGCAGAAGAATATATTTAACAAACATTGCTGAAGTTTAAATAAAAAATAATCAAGTACTTGGAAAATGAAGAAAACATACATTCTTAAATAATTATTGAAGAACACAAGAAATTAAAACTGCAGTTCCAGATTACATAAAGGAATTTTTTAAAGGAAATTTAAGGAACCTACCTGACTAAAATATTTGAGAAGTCAACAAATTTGGATTCATTAACAATTCTTAGCTTTATTCTACTAACAATTTTTAAACAAATGAGTCAATAAATTAACTGAAGAATGTATTTATTTTTAAAGAACATGCCAATCTTTTAGAAATCAGGAGAAATGAAATGATTTTTAAAAAGAATCAAAACAAATTAAACAGAGAAGCACAGAAGTTTTTTTGACACATCATAGAATGTTAGGATTTTCAAATCAAATCTTTCGCAGGCAGACACATAAGAGGTTATTGGAGTACAGATAGTTAACCTCATGAATTTACAAAACTTCATATCTCAAAGTAAAGATAGATGAGATTCTTGGTTTCTTCATGTATGAAGAAAACATTTATATCCTAAATTTAAATTATAGAGGAATTACAAAAGTTTCCAGTAATGAATTGAAACCAAAAGATGTATGAGAGAAAAAGAAAATGACAAAAAATTGTGCATATTTATGTGATATGTACATACACATATGTAACAGTAGTCTAGAATTCCATGAACAAAACTTTCAAAAATGTTTAGGCTATTTCTATTTTCTTTAATAATATAATTATATTAAAATTTTTCATCAATGTTCACATACACTTTTTTCTATAATATTCTATCACAAGCTTATACTTTGCTCTAAGACCTAATATTGAAGGGCTCTTTTGCCTTTTTAGCTTTATGTTTGCTTATGGATAAGAATAACCATGAATATTTGTAAAATATCCATGAAGCTTTTCACAACAAAAGCTATTGTGTATTCAAAATTTTGCAAAAATTTAAATTTTTGAGGAAAGTAATAAAAATTTATTACTATAGCATTAAATACTTTCTGTTGAACCTCAGATTTAATCAATATAATAACTCTTTGGATTTAGAATTAATATATTTTTTGTATAGTTGAGGAAACTTATGTGAAGTTCCAGTGACTCACTAAGGGAAGATAGTGAATTTAAACCCTGGATTGTACAGTCCAAAGCAACATTCCTTATGATTGTGTTATATATCTTTTCTAGAGAATATATAGAAGTACTTCTGAAAGTGCAAACCCTAATAAAATTCTGAAATTGAAATAATTTATAGGGATATCTATTATACAAATTGAAAGATAGGACAAATATTTTTGTGCATTAATTGCTCAAAAATTGCATATATTTAAACTACAATATTAATACATATTTCATAGCCAGCAATTATTTTGTAGATTCCTAAAAACATATTCCTGATGATGTTCTAATTAATATGTGGTCGTGTACAGCATGGCTCAACAGACATGCAAACTAATTAATGGATGCTTGTCTATTTAGAGAGTGACCAAGTAAATACTCAAATAGGAAAGATAGAAAAGATAATTTTAATTGTTCAGCATGATTTTTATTTTAATTGCCTGGAGTGCTGTCTCTTCTGTATGACTCTAATGAGAGCATTTTTTTATTTCTTTGTTTCTAAGACTATAAAAGAGTGGATTCATCATGGGGATCACCACAGTATAAAACACAAGATACCACTTGATCTCTTCCAGAGTAGGACTTCTTCAGTTGTAAATAAGTAAAAATCATAGTGTTAAAATAGATAGAGACTCCCAAGAGGTGGGAGGCACAAATAGAGAAAGCTTTGTGCTTTCCTGAAGTGGAATTAATTTTCAGGATAGTAGAAAAGACATGTAGGATGCAGAGATTATGATAAGAGACACAATTGCATTAAATCTACAGAGAATTATTATCATGATTTTAGTGTCATGAATTTCAGTGCAGGAAAGGGCTAAAATTGGAGTTAAGTCACAGAAAAAGTGATAGATTATATTGTATTTGCAGAAATGCAAACTGTTCATGAAAAGAACATTGACTAATGATTCAGTAAAACCAATCATGTAAGACCTATTTATGAGGAGGTGGCAGAGTCTGGTGGACATAATCACCTGGTAGTGAAGAGGATTGCAGTTAGCTGCATTGTGGTCATAGGCCATTAAAGAGAGAGGAAAAAATAAGTGACACCCAAAAAGACAAAAAAATATTACATCTGGGTGAAGCAGTCAATGAATGAAAGAGACTTCTTGTAGGTTATAAAGTTCTCTAAGGTTTTATGTGTGATGACTGTTGAGTAACTGAGGTCAAGGAATGACAGGTGATTAAGGAAAAAATACATTGGGGTGTGAAGCTGGAGATCCAGGTGAATTATTGGTATCTCTCCAGCATTTCCCAGCATGGTCAGCAGGTATATCAAGAGAAATAGCATAAAGTGGACCCTCAATATCTTCTCAGATTCTGTCAATCCAACAAGGATGAAGTCTACCACATTTGTTTTATTCCTAATTCCCATAGTGTACAACTGTTGTAAACTTATGAGAAAGCAGAGGAGATACTTTGTATAAATGACTTCAAAATAGAATTTGCTTTTATGAATGATTGGGTATTTTAGAAAAGAGTGTAGTGAGTCTTGAAATTTATAATAAAGAGTAGTTTTCAAAATATATCTGAGAATAATGTAAGTATGACTACCAAATATAAATTAGGTATAAATCATCATTGACATTATATAATAGAAACTCATATATGTTGCATAATTAAAATGAATTTAACATTGTTAACACTTCGTTTCATATATCTATTTTTCAAGATTAAAATATTATACCATAAGAATTGTTATTGTACCATTTTATTAGATAAAAAAAGGGCACAGAAAGTTAAGTAATTTATCCCATGGCAAACATTAAGTTGTGTTCGCTCTGATTTTACCAAGATTATTTGTGTCCAGATATAATGCTTTTAACACTTTATTCCTACTTAAAATTAACTTTAGAAAAACAGAAAAAAGTACTATATATATAAAAATGATACATTTTAGCATCATTTACTGTTCTTTTGAATCCAATATTATTTAATATAAATGACAGATCAGAAATTAAAACCTTACGCTACTTTACTGGGGAGTATTACTATTATGGAAAATACATTAATATTAATTTTCAGGAGATGTGTTTTTAATTGATTGTTTAGTATCAAAATTCCTCCAAAAGTTATATTTTCTTATATGTACCTTGCTTGGTGGCTTTGATTCTATCAATTCTACATTTGCATTCCTACAAATACTGGCATTACTTAAGTAAGGCCTACATGATATGTATATTTTTCTAATAATATCCCAATATTCATTTAGATAAATGAAAACACACTAACATTGAGAGTAATATTTACCATGAGCCAAAGTTGAAGAAAAACTATTTCCAGTATTATCTGTCTGGAAATATGTCAACCTAAAGTTTCTAACAAATAGAATTTGTAAACTATTTAAGGATTCTGAGATTTATGTGATAAAATATTTGTAATCCTTTGATATAACTTAACTTTCAATTTTTTGTGCATGCGTTTCTGTTTTGTTCTGAAGTAAAATATATCAGCTTAAAATCTTTCATATAGGAAGTTTTCCTGGAAATTATCTGCCACAATATACCATGGAGCACAAGCATATCAAAGTATCCCTTGATTTTCACCTGATAATGCCATGGCACCTCTTACTTTGAAGATTGCTGATAATGCAACATTTGGACATCTCTGGGATCAATTTCCAAGGTAGATTTCTTGGAATGTTTCCAAGGATAAAAGTTCAAGGATTAATATATCCATGTTATGTTTGTAACAGAGAGTTGCGCTCCCCATAGAAAACACAAAATGTTGAACATAGTATCTTAGTATTCTTTCTGATGCTTTAATTTATGATTAGGTAAAAGAGAAAGTATTTCTAGAGATATATTTAATAAATCTTTGGCTGAAATGCAAGATAGTTAACAACCAGGGATGGAATAGCATATTTTTCACAATGACACATTTTTGTTTTTAAAAGCGTGACACTATCATGGGAGTAAACATTGTCTATTGCACAAAGTTAGAATGCAAAAATATTCAAAGAGGAAAATGAAATTTATTCTTACATGTTAATCTTCAGATGCATTTTCTTCCAATTATTTTCCTTTGTGAAGTTAATTCTTATTTTTAGGTATACTTACATATGTACATACATTTATCACATTGTTTTTTCAGTAACTCTGATTTTATTTTCAAATACTTATTATACACTTTTACTTATGTTGTATTATCTTTTGTAAAATCTGCAATTTCAAGTACTTTGCATTAACTGGTGAAACAATACTAACTTCTTTCTAGAAGTGTGCCCCAGCTAATGAATGAGCATTTTTGAAGCACAAGGAGGAAAACATGGTGGAGAGTCAACATTCAGTTTTGGCAGTCTCATCTCATTCATCTACACAACAGATACATTCTTGTATTCAGCAAAAATAATGTTTGTACACATTTTTTGTGTGTGTGTGTGTGTAATGTCTTTTATTACTTTTAAAGACAGATAAGGGAAGAAAGTAAAAATCAATGCTGAGTTGAGTATCATTTTATAAATAATTTAATTGTCAAAATCTTGTTTTCTATCTGTATAAGCAGGTGAAAAGTCTTGTGATTATAACCTTAATTAGTAAAGATAAAATCAATATTTATGCACTGTTATAAGCAACTCATATGAGAAAATTTTTTCCACTCCAGAATTACAGGAGACAATTTGATGGTGTAGACCAAGGTGTTAAAAATTTTATAATATATATTTGACTAATTTTTGAATCACAACTCTTCCCTTAATCAAAAATTCAATGACACTGAGAAAAGTTTATTTGGAGATCTAAGAGCTGCATGAATTTACTTTATATTAAGTGACCTTGGATCATAAACCAAAGTAGAGACTGATGGAGATTTTCTATATAAATCCAACATATGTAAGCTTTACTCCTTGCAAAATCACCATGAGTGAATTGTACTTCACAAAATTGAAATCAACTTTTAAAGTTATTAATTGTACTTTCAAATAATATAAGTAATCAGTGAAGAAAGGATAATTCCCCAAATGAATTTTATGACGAAACTTTTTTTTCCTTTTTGCTGAATCTTTATTGGTACTATTTTACAATGTCAACTCTAATAGTAAAATAAATTTGGCAGAAATTCAGGAGCATGAAACAGAAAGGAAACAGGACTTCTTTGTCCTACATTTCAAAAGAATTACTTTGTTTTAAAAATTATTAATCCATTTGATTCTGTCAAATTTTGATTCATATGTTTTGAAGCTACTAATGATTTTTATATTTTTTGAAAAAAATAGCTTGATTTTCATTTTATACTTCCCTTTATATCTCAGGAACACAGAAGTCTACTTTTCCTTATAATACTACTTTGCACAGTAGTATTTATATGCTTATATTTACAGACATGTTTGTGCATCCTTTCTAATTTACCTATTTCTTATATGTATCATATAGTTGGAGTTTATATTTTAATGTATTTAAGTACTATGCTTTTAAATTGGAGTATTTAGTCCTGTTACATAGAAAATCATTATTTATGTGTTATTTTAAATTTATTTATTGTATTATTTTTGCTGTCCTGTTTTTGTTTTTTTTTTAATATTTTAAAAGATGCTTAGATTACATAAATGTTACACAAAAATTACTTGGATTCCCATGTTTCCAACCTCACCTCCCACAACCTCCCACATAAACATCTTTCATTAGTGTGGCACATCACCTGCAATGGCTATACATATTCTGTGGCTTTGCCACTAAACATGGAACATAGTTCATATTGTAGACCACACTCTCTCCCACACAGTTCTGCATGATATATGCTCATGTAAAATGGCCTATATCTATTGTTGTAATGTCACTCAGGATAATTCCCAAGTCCCAAAAAAGGCCCTGTATTACAATTGATTTCCCTCGCCCTGCCATGAAATTTTCCAATGGCCACTGGCTCCACATCAATGTTGTAATTTCTTCCATAGCTTGAATCACAAAATATCTACAGCAGAATACCAGTAAGTCCACTCTATTCAATAGCTCTTCCCCCAATACTGAGGAGTCTGGGATAGTGATGTCAACTCCACCACCAAGTGAGAGGGGGCTTATATCCCATGGATAAGATGGATGGGATTATCCTGCCTGCAGCTGCAGACTCTCTCCATTCCATGAGATGGTCATTGTCCATCATCATCTCCTCACCAGGTGTCGGGTGAATCCATTGAGCTGTAGAGTACAAGTTACAGCTCCACCGAGATTCCAGGAACAGATGGCACATGGGAAGGCCAAAGGCTTCAGTGTCTCGAAGTACACCTACAAACTCCAGCCCCACATATAGGTTTGAATAGAAGGGACTGATGGACCATGTGCAGGGAGGGCTTATTTGAGTCAAAATCTGTCATTCTCAGGAGCACAGATTCCAAAGTATAGCCCACTGATAAGGCATCAATCGCAGAAGCTATCCCCCCTTATATAGGACCTGGGTGTCTCCACAGCCCTCAGGAGCCCCTCTGTTTGGGGTGATATCCAATTTGGTGTTCTATGAGATCCCACTGAGGTGGGCATAACTGCTACCTCTGGAATGACTTCCCGACTCTCTTTGAAGTCTCTTAGTCGTATGAACTCATTTGTCTTTACCTTTTCCGCCTTTTATTCAAGGTCTTTTACCAGTCATATTGCCAGTTGGCACTTGGTAGTAATCCCTCCTTGCCAGGTAGGCTCATCCCTGGGTGTCATGTCCCAGCGGGGGGGAAGGTATTGAATTCATATGCTGAGTTTTGCTTAGATAAGGGCCACATTTGAGCAACAAGGAGGCTTTCAACTAGCCACCCTTAGGCACCCCATAACAATAGGGAAAGTTTCAATTACAAGAGCAAAGACTCCTAAGGCTTGTCATAAAAAACACGAACCCATTAGTGGACCATCCTCTTTTCCAGACACTGCCCCTGCACTTGCAGGACTTTTGCTTCTCCCTTGGAAAATGTGGCAGAGCTCTCCAGGCTGGGAAATCAGTGTTCTCTCATTTATTGAGTGACTCTCCTCCTACTGTGACCATGCCCCATCCCTTGATCATTTGAACAATTTTATATATCTTTTATGTATATTCAGGTGAACTTCCTCCTATGAATACCCCATCCATGACACCCCCCCACCAAAGACCTTCTTCCACCCCGTTGTAACCCTTCTGTGATCCAAACCTTCCTTAAAGATGAAGCCCATATAATAGCTAAAAACAATTAATAGGAAAATGAAATAATAATGATAAGTTTAAATGTAAGAGATAAAATACATGGTAACTTAAAAAAACACAAAAAATAAAATAAAAGTAAAGGATTGGGGTATTCTAAAAATGTGAAACAACAAAAAAATTAAATAAAATTTTACTAAAAAATATTTTTCCTTTTATCACTGCTTTATCGGGTGTAAATTCTGTACCATGACACCTTTCCCCTCTCACTCCCCAGTGTCTCCCAAATTTTCATTTAATTTTCAAAGATGTTTTCGGTCACAGCAAAGTCACACAAATAATACTAGAGACTCTCATATACCCAACCTCCTACCCCTTTTCTCACCCCATATTAAAAACTTTTTGTATGTGGATGGTAGCATTGTTATAACTGTTCTACAGATAGTGAAGCATAGCTAAGAAACATTGTCAACTATTACAGTATAGTTTACAATTTAGATGGTACAGTTTAATAATTTTTGATGATATTTACCATGTTCTGTGTCCATCACTGTAAGGTAACTTAAAACATTTCTTCTGACCAATATATACCCCGTTTGATCTATTCTGTTACTTCCACCCCATCCCCCTGGGGCACATGACAACCCCTTCCTTGACTGAGTGGATGACAAGATTCATAATTACATACAATAAGAGATCTTGACACACTGACTGTCCTCTCCTATTAGGATACATCCTTGCTCATAAGAAATGCTCACCTGTCTGTTTCTGTGTGAATTGGTCCTCCCAAAGATGGGGTCAATGTCCTTCCCACTCACCGTGTGGGTCTCCACCCACTGACACAACATATAATGATAGGATGAATACTCACACACTCCCCAGAATCCTACTCCAGATGTGCCCCATCTTGAATGCGCCCCCCCACCCAACACCCTAAACCAGTCGAACTCTCTTGTCATATTGCCATAAGAACATTCCCACCCTTTCAATTTTAAACTGATACCCACAAATCCTGTGTTCCCCTGGTCCCTCTCCGATCTCTTCCCCCAGTATCCTGATTATTCTAAACCGCCTTTCCTAATCTACTCACCTGTTGACCCTGCATCTAAATCCCAGTAATATCACTACCCTCCTGTCCTATTCTTCAATACAGGCCTATACACTATCAATTTACCATAGATTATGTCTGTATAGGTGATGACTCACAACCTTCTCTTCTCTATCTCTCTCTCGTTAATCTATCTTTCAGACACTGGTTCTCAGAGACTGCTCAATTTCCTCAATTCATTGCAGTGAGTTCATGTACTGTTCATCCTTCAAAGCCTGGCTTGCTTCACTCAACACAAGGTCTTCAAGTTTCATCCATGTTATTCTGCATGTTAGCACTTTATTTCTTCTAACAGCTGTATAATATTCCATTTTATGTATGTACCACATTTTGTTTATCCATTCATCTCTTGATGGGCACCAGGGTTGATTCCAACTTTTGACAATAATGAACAATGCCGCTATCAACATTGGTTTGCATATATCTGTTCGAGTCTTTGCTTTCAATTCTTCTGGTCATATACCCAGCAGTGGAATTGCTGGATCATATGGAAGATCTATTGTTAGTTTTCTGAGGAACCTCCAAACTGTCCTCCACAGTGGCTGGACCATTCCTCAATCCCACCAGAAGTAGATGAGGGTTCCCACTTCTCCACATCTTCTCCAATACTTATAGTCTGTGTTTTCAAGTAGCCTCCATTCTAATGAGTGTAAGATGTATCTCATTGTAGTTTTGATTTGCATTTCCTTAATAGCTAGCAATGTTGAGCATTTTTTCATGTGCTTTTTAGCCATATATATTTCTTTTTTGGAGACATGGCTTTTCAGGTCACTTGCCCATTTTTTAAATGGGTTGTTTGTCTTATATTCAAAGTGTAGGTTCTTTATATATGCAGGATATTAGGCTCCTCTCAGATATATGGCTGCAAAATATTTTCTCCCATTGGGTAAGCTGCCTTTTTATTTTCTTAATAATGTCATTTGAGGTGTAGAAGTTTTTAATTTTGAGGAGATCCCATTTATCTATTTTTTCTCTTGATGCTTGTGCTTTGGGTGTGAAGGTCATAAAACCATTTCCTATTACAAGGTCCTGTAGATGCTTCCCTACATTATCTTCCAAGGTCTTTATGGTTTTGACTCTTATATTTATATCTTTGATCCATCTTGAGTTGATTTTTGTATAATTTGTGAGATGGTGTCCCTCTCTCATTCTTTTGGATATGGATATCCAGTTCTTCAAGCACCACTTGTTGAAGAGGTCATTGTCTCCCAACTGAGTGGGCTTGGTGGTCTTGTCAAATATTGAATGACTGTATATACAAGGATCAATATCAGAACTCTCAATTCGGCTCCATTGGTCAGTATGGCTATCCTTGTGCCAGTACCATGCAGTTTTGATCACTCTATCTTTGTAGTATGTTTAAAGTCAGGTAGTGTGATACCTCCAACTTCATTTTTCTTTTTTAATATGTCTTTGGTGGTTCAAGGCCCCTTGCCTTTCAAAATAAATTTTGTCATTAGTTTTTCATGTTCCTTAAAATATGCAGTGTTGATTTTTATTGGGATTGAATTAAATCTGTAGATTAGTTTGGGTAGGATAGACATCTTGATGATGTTTAATCTTCCTATCCATTAACAGGGAATATTCTTCCATTTAGTTAAGTCTTCTTTGATTTCCTTTAACAGTGTTGTGTAGTTTTCTGTATATAAGTCATTTGCATCATTACTTAAATTTATTTCTAGGTATTTTATTCTTTTAGTTACTATTGTAAATAGTATTTTTTTCTTGATTTCCTCCTCAAATTGCTCGTTATTGGTGTACAGAAATGCTACTGATATTTGAGCATTGATCTTATAGCCTGTGACATTACTAAACTCCTTCATAAGTTCTAGAAGCTTTGTTGTAGATTTCTCAGGGCTTTCTACATATAGGATCATGTTGTCTGCAATTAATGAAATTTTCATTTTTTTCTTTTCCAATTTGGATGACTTTTATATCTTTTTCTTGCCTCATTGCTCAAGCAAGTACTTCTAAAACAATGTTAAATAAGAGTGGTGATAGTGGGAATCCTTGTCTTGTTCCCAGTGTCAGAATGAAGGCTTTCAGGATTTCACCATTGAATATGATGTTACCTTTGGGTTTTTCATATATACCCTTTATCATGCTCAGAAAGTTTACTTCTATTCCTATCTTTTGCAGTGTTTTTATCAGGAAAGGATGCTGTATTTTGTCAAATGCTTTTTCTGCTTCTATAGAGATGATCATGTGATTTTTTTTCTTTCAATCTATTTATGTGGTATATTACATTGATTTTCTTATTTTGAACCATCTGTGCATACCTGGGATGAAACCCACTTGGCCATGGTGTATAATTCTTTTGAAAATTTGTTGAATGAGATTAGCAAGTATTTTGCTGAGGATTTTAGCATCTAGGTCCATTAGAGAAATTGGTCTGTAATTTTCCTTTCTTGTGGTATCTTTGTTTGGCTTTGGTATTAAGGTAATGTTGCCATCACAGAATGAGTTAGGAAATATTCCTTCTACTTTATTTTTTGGAAAAGCTTAAGCAGGATTGGTGTTAGCCCTTCCTGGAATGTGTGGGAGAATTCCATTGTGAAGCCATCTGGCTCTGGGCTCTTCTTAGTTCGGAGGTTTTGATGCCTGAGTCTATCTCTTTACTTGTAATTGGACTGTTGAGTTCATCAATTTCTTCCTTTGTCAATGTAGGCTGTTGGTGAACCTCTAGAAATTTGTCCAGTTCTTCTAAATTATCATTCTTGTTGGCATGTAATTTTTCAAAGTGTCCTCTTATGATATTCTCTATTTCTGTGGGTCAGTAGTGATATCCACTTGCTCTTTCCTTATTTTGTGTATTTGCATCTGTTCTCTCTTTTTCTTTGTTAGTCTGGCTAAGAATTTGTCAATTTTATTAATCTTCTCGAAGAACCAGCTTTTGGCTTTGCTTATTTTTTTCTAGTGCTTTCTTATTCTCTATTTCATTTAGTTTGCTCTAATTTTTTGTTATTTCCTTCTTTCTACTTCCTTCATGTTTAGTTTGTGGTTGTTTTTCCAATGCCTCCACGTGTGTAATTTTGGTCTTCAATTTTAGCTCTTTCTTCTTTTTTAATATATGTATTTATGGCTATGAACTTCCTTCTCAGGATTGCTTTGGTTGCCACACATATATTTTGATATGTTGTGTTGTCATTTACATTAGTTTCAAGGTAGTTACTGATTTCTTTTGAGATTTCCTCCTTGACTTACTGTTTGTCTAAGAGTGTGTTGTTTAACTTCCATATCTTTGTGCCTAATCTGTGTCTCTGGCCCTTAGTGATTTCCAATTTCATTCCTTTGTGGTCAGAGAAATTATTGCATACAATTTCAGTCATTCTGAATTCATTGAGAGTTATTCTGTGACCTAGCATGTGTTCTACCTTGGAGTATGATCCATGTGCACATGGTAAGAATGTAAATCCTTTTGTACTTGGGTTTAGTGTTCTTTATATGTCTATTAGGTCCAGGTCCTTTTATGTATTATTCAGAGTCTTTGTTTCTTTATTGATTCTCTGTCTAGATGTTTTGTTTAATGGTGATAATGGTATATTAAAGTCATCCTGTGTAATTTTAGGGACATTTATTGCTCCACTTAATTTTTCCAGAGTTTGCCTCATGTAATTTGAGGCACCCTGATTAGGTGCATAAATGTTTATGATTGTTCCCTCTTTTGAGAGATTACACGTTTTACTAATATATAGTGTGCATCTTTGTCTCTTAAAATAGTTTTGCATTTAAAGTCTATTTTATCTGATATTAGGATAGCTACTCCAGCTCTTTTTTGGCTATTGTTTGCTTGTGAAATTGTTTTACAGCCATTCACTTTCAGCCTCGCAGAATCCCTGTGTAGAATGTGGGTTTCTGGTTGACAGCATATAGATGGATCATATTTCCTTATCCATGCTGCCAATTTTTGTCTCTTGTGTGGTGAGCTTAATCCATTAACATTCAGTGTTAATAGTTGCAACAAATTTCTTACATCAGCCATATTTTCTTTGGGTTAATGTATGTCATATTTTGTTTTCATTTCTCTTTTTGTCTTTTTTGATGTATTTAAACTCTCCTCCAACTCTTGTATTGTCCTTTCAACTTCTAAAACTTCCTTTATTATTTCTTAAAGTGCAGGTTTCTTATTAGCATACTCTCTTTATTTCTGTTTACCTATTCATATTTTGAACTGTCCATTATTTTTATGGCCAGTTTTGCTGGGTAGAGAAGTGGCTGGAAGTTTTTTCTTTTAGTATTTTGACTATGTCATACCCCTCTGTTCTTGCCTCCATGGTTTCAGATGAGAAATCAGCACTTAATCTTATTAAGCTTCCCTTGTATGTGATGGGTCTCTTTTCTCTCACTGCCTTGAGTATTTTTTCTTTGTCTTGAGCATTGGACATTTTGACAAGTACATGTCTTGGAATTGGCCTGTTGGTATTTATACTGTTTGAGGTACACTGTGTTTCCTGGACAAGTACATCTGTCTCTCTCAATAGGGTTTGGAAATTTTCACTCATTATTTCATTCAACACTCCTTCTGTTCCCTTTCCCTTCTCTTCTCCTTCTAGGATGCTTATAATCCATACGTTTGTGCATATTCTGTTGTCAGATACATCCCTGAATCTCTGTTGGATTTTTTCTATCCTTTAATCTATCTGTTCTACTATCTGTTTGATTTCACATGTTCTGTCTTTCACATCACTAATATTTTCTTCTGCCTGTTCAAATCTGCTGTTATGTGATTCCAGTGTCTTTTTGATTTCTTAGATTGTGCCATTGATCACCATCATATCCGTTATTTTTATGTATGTTTACAATTTCTTCAGTATGTTCTCCTAGAGTCTTCTTAATATCCTTAATCTCTTACTTCACTTCATTAATTTGGTCCATGATAATTGTTTGGGAAGCTTTGATTAGTTGTTTGATGTTCTGCATTTTTCCCGGTTTTAAGTTTGTTCATTGAACTAGTCCATGTCTTCCTGTTTCTCAGTGTGGTTTGTAATTTTTTTTTACTCTCTGGTCATCATTTTACCTTCAGGGATTTTTCTCAGTTGATTAGCTTCTCTCTCTGCTCCAGAGTTTTATTTAGCTGGTAGTCCCGTGTGTCTTACCTTTTCTCTTTGACACTTTGTTCTTCTTGTATTTCCTTGCTTTTTTTCTATGTTCCCTTGACGGGAATAGACTAGGTCCATAGGAATGGAAAGATGTGAGAAAGGAAGAGGGATAATAGTAATATTGATAAAAGTTAGAAGGGAGGCTGTATAAGACTTAGTAAAATGACTATTTAAATCATGTAGACAGTGTAGATTAATAGGGAAAAAAGTGGAGAACCTACAGGGGACTGGAAAACCAAATAGAAGAAAATATATATAATGATTTAGAAGACCACAATGATGAGGAGAGAGAGAAAGAGTAAAGAAAGGTTGAAAGGAAAAAGTTAATAATAATAAAAAAAGAAGAAAACAGAATAGATAGAATAGAAATTGACTCCCTCGAAATTGTGGGCTAATGAAAAAGGGTGGTATGTAAGAACCACAACAGAAAGCAGAAGGCAGAAAGATGAAGGAAGGAAAAGAGAGAGCATTGGGAGACAAAATCCATATAAATAGAGAATGGGAAATCATGGACGAAGAAGCACAGTAAAGAAGAGACAAGCTAGTATCACCTAATTAAAAAGAAAAGGGGGAGGGAAAGAGGAAAGAAAAGCAAGAGACAATAAATAAACAAAGAAAAACCAACACCCACACAAGCAAGCAGTCAAACAAAGCTTAGGAAGAACAGTGTTCCTTCTTGGGCCCTTGTGGAAACTCTCAGCATTGTTGTGTTCATCAATCAATTGCCCTGCAAGGTTCTATCTGTAGGTTTTGAGGCAGATTTTAGCTATTAAACTAATTTTACAATAATTTCTTTCTTTTTTTTAAGTGACTGTCTTCTTCTTCTTCTTTTTTTTTTTGGT
>JAQZBX010019223.1:0-18073 GCA_029593785.1 Cabassous unicinctus
AGAAGCATTTTACTAGGTACTTTTTAAAAATTAAATTGCATTCTCACAGTTACTAAATATATCTATTCCCATTTTCAGGATGAGGAAATTGAAGATCAGAGAAGCTATAAAAATTTCTCAAAGTCAGAGAATTTATAAGAGCCACAATTTTTACTCAACCTTGCCTAACTCCAAAACATCCTTGCTAATTAACTGCAGACTGTATTTTATATTTTTCATATCAATAGGCCATTATCAATGTTGGCAGAGCAGACAAAACATACCCTAAGGCCACAAGTGATATGTGGAAATAATATGCTTGATACCTGTCCTCTCAACATTTGCATGTAAACAGAAGTCAAAACAAAACAAAGCAGATGTGCAAATAATACAACTTCATGGAGATAAAATAATCCTTCTTTTCTGATAACCGCAAATGAGACACTGCTATAATCCAATTTAGCCTTTTATGAACAAAAAGAAAAAAATGCATGATAAAATCCCTAAATCATGAGTTTTCTCATTTTAGTATGTTAGGCAGAATTTTAGATTCTTGAGGGATACTATCCTAGACCTATACTTAAAATTTAATTTGTGCTCAAGTATTCCTGGTTCATTTAATTGTTAGTTGCTCCCCTGTCGCTGACCCACAAATGAACATTTTCCACAGTTTAAATGTGGTATACCTTCCAGAGTTTTTGCTTCTGTATTGCCTCACGCTGGTGATCATAAAAATTAGTGCATTTGTCACAAGAACAGCAAAACATAAAATGCAGACTTCAGAGATCTCGTGTGAACACACACAGAACCATTTCCCAAAATCAATGGCAAGATAGAGGTGGCTCTAATCTTCATTTACTCTCAAATATCCACATAGCAAATTTAAACCTTCATTTTCCAGCATCTGGAATGATCTATACCCATCTCCAACTGCATCACAGCTAATTATAAACAATTTATAAAGGGAGCAGCTAAGTCAGCTCTTGAACTTACTAGACTTCTGACCTCAAACATGGCACTCCATTTCCATTATCTTCAGTTTATTCATATTTAAAACGAGTATGAAAAATTATCTCCACTGTTACATTTCCACTCCTTATAAGTTTCAGGGGAAGCAAGGAACAACTGGGGGTGAGGACTGGGGAGGAAGAAGGAAGGAAGAAATGAGGTGGGTAAAAAATGAACATGAATTAAGCCCCTTTCATGTACAAAAAAACAAATGAGCCAAGTAATGTTTCCACATAGCCATAACACTTAATCTGGTGATTCTCAAATCCTGAATACCTATAGATTGCTGTTTGTTTTATATATTATGAACATTTTACATCAATGTCCAAGCCTTATTATAGGTCATTTAAATCAGAATCTCTTTGGATGGACTCAGGCATATGTATTTTTCAAACTCCCCAGGTAAGGTTTTATAACATATTTTCCAATAGTTTTACCAAAAAATATAACATATGTGGACTTAGATTATATAAGAACAAAATATTCATTCTCATATGGAATTTCAAACTGCCACTTCCACTTTTTTCCTACTATATTCCAACGTTCATGCACTCATGTAGAAAGTCTAAAAAGTACTACTTTCATCAAAGATCTTCCAGAATGTCCAGCTGCGCTGTGCCTTTGATAAAGCTGAAGTTTTCTAGAACAGCTCTCACCTACTATCAATCCCTTTAGAGGGCATTTATTCTAGAATTGTTATGGAGCCTACCCAGAATGCACAGGAAATAACAATACATAGCAGATAGGCATCATTAACCCAAATTTTTTCAAGTGATTCTCAAGACTCTACAAGACAAAAAGAACTGCACTTATACCCATTTTACAGTTGTGAAGACTGAAATCTAAAGGGGACAGATACTTTCTAGGTTTGTGTAGTTCATAAGTGATATCAAAAACCCTTGAATGTTTCTCACATTAAAATCTTCATGTTCAACCCAAAGGCCTACTACAAACCCTGTACTTCCCTTGAAACAATATGAGATTCAATGGCAATGTGATCCAAAGCCTGACATGAGCAGAGATTGACCACATTGTCCTTAGTGAATGTTAAGTGGTTTGGGGGTTGGATATTAAATGCAGATCTTAGTTGGTTTGTTTTTTTTACAGAACTTGTGAATTATGAAACAATCATGTATAACAAAACAATCATGTATAATGTGCAGAATTCCCAGAAATCACCCTTCCACTAAAACGTTATATATTTGTGGAACATTTGTTGTAGATTATGATAGGATATGATCAGATTATCACCACTAACTATGGTCCATAGCATACACTTGGTATATTTTTTTTCTACACCCCTCTTTAATAAATAATATTTAATAATAATACTGTGTATTAGTATTGTACATTTGTTATAGTTCATGAGAGAACACTCTATTTGTATCATTAATCACAGCCCATCTTCTACCACATTGTTCATTGGACTATACAGTTCCATGCCTTTTACATTCTGTCTAAAGTCTAAACTCTGTAGCCCTTAGTTTTTAATTGCCCTCAACAAGCCCTTTCTACTAAGCCAATCATCCAGTCAACAATTGCTGCCTGAAGGCCAGCAACACGTTAGACACTCTTTTAGGTTCTGGAGTTTAAACAATTACAAGCAAAACTGTAGGATTATAATTGCTAGTGGAAAAAATTAGACAATAAACTGGTGTAGAAATAACTGAATAAATTGTGTACTAATAAGTACCATGAAGAAAATCATATTGGGAATGATGAGAAAGAATAACTGGTGATACTGTTTTGGACTGTGGGAACACAGAAGGCATAACTAAGAAGATGATATTTCAGTGGAGATCCAAATGATGAGCAGCAGGTAAGAATGAAGATATAGGTGCATGACTCCAGAGAGTAAAGGAAACAGAAGACAGGCCCTTAAAGGATCAGACACAGAGAATGAGAGATAGATTGGGAAGAGATGTTAACAAAATTAGATGATGCAAAACTACGGTGGAATACTTCTAAGCACCCAATGGAATGGCAAAAAATAAAACCACACAACAGCCACATAAAACAGCTTAGTTTTGGCAAGGATGTAGAAGAACCAGAACCTGTGAAGGCTACTGTTAAAATAAAATATTAGGTAAGGTATAATTTATGGGCATTTACTTGAGCAATTTATGATTCATGAATTGTGTAGCATCATAACCACATGTGGAAAGGAGCACAGCTGCAGGGGTGTAAAAGGAAAGCAAAAGCAGAAGCAAGTCAGGACATTTTCTGATGGTATATATAAACTGAAGGCCTTAATTGGGCTATTTCTGGTGAAAATCTGTCATCCTAAATTATGTATTTCTGATTGGCTAAGTTTCCATTTCTTTGTATGGCAGGCGTTTACAGGAAATGTCTGGCACATGTTAATTTTTTAATTATATTGGAGCATCTTGCAAAACCAGGGACAGATATACATTGATTAATATGATATGTTTGTTCATTCTGTTACGCTATCTCTACTGGACCAAAACTAGCTTACCATCAGGTATTGCATAACTGCAATTCTGTAGGTTACATCCCAGTTTCTTGGAAATCCCCTGAGTCTATTTTTCGTGTATGTGTGTGTGTGTGTTGGAAAATTCTTTCTCAGAAAAGATTCACTACTGGCAATATCCAATGTAGGGGGACATTTTATTTTATTTAATACTGCATATAATGCAAATAGGTACAAGAATTTTGGAAAACTATTTGGCAGCTTTACTAAAGCTGAATGACCCAGCTCCTCTACTAAGTGTATACTCAACAGGAAAACATTCATATATTCATAAAAGGACATTTACAAGAAGAGATGTGATTTTGACAATAGTTTCCAACAGTAAACAACTCAAATGGAAATCAAAAGTAATAGGGTGGTGGGAAGTTGGTGACAGACTAACAGGCAGAGCTGAATGCTCTCACAAAAACAATGGAGATAGAACCAAAAGCTGTCTGAGGGACCTGCTTTGGGGGTCAGCACACCAGGACAGTGCTACACAACTCCTAGTAGGGTGAGGGACAGAGAGACCAAGAAACCCAAATGATGAACATGAGTTACTAAGCCCCCATGGTGGCCAGGAAGGGCTCCCTTCCCCCAATCCCAAGATATTAAGCTGGGGGAAAACACGACTCATTGCATTAGCCTGAGAGGGGAATAAATAGCTTTCTCCCTATCAGCAGTTTCAAAGGAAAAAAGAGGGGAGGTCAGGGTTCTTTTCTTCAGTAAATTCTGCCATCAGAGCCTGCTTTGAATCTCCAATCTGGAGATTCAGCATAGGAACACAGGAAAGCCCAGATTTTCCTATGGAAAGGTGTGCTAACAAGTGCCATCTTCTAGATGGTTTAAAAATTGCATGGACAAAAGCTGCTTCTCATTCAAACCCTGGGAGAAAATCTGCACCCAACTAGTGAGTCCCTGGCCCAATTTTGAAAACTTAAGCTGGGCAATTTTAAAGACTGGGAATAAGCTGAACCAGATATCAAAGAAGAGCTGTGAAAAAAAACAATTAGCAAAAGATGAGAATTTGATCACCAGAGTAAATTTACTAACATATTCACATGCCTAGATATCAGCAAAACATTACAAGAGAGGGAAGTAGATTGTGGCTCAAAGGATTGGGGTCCCATCTACCATATAGGAGGTCCAGGGTTCGACTCCCGGAGCCTCCTACTGAAAGGCAAGCTGGCCCATATGGTGACCTGGTCCGAGCGAAGAGCTGGCCAGCATGGAGGGCTGGCCTGTAGGAGCGGTGGTCCACGTGGAGAGCTGGCACAGCAAGATGACACAACAAAAAAGAGACATAGAAGGGAGACAATAGGAGATGCAGCAGTCCAGGGAGCTGAGGTTATGCAAGAAATTCAGTGCCTTTCTCCACTCCAGAAAGTCCCAGGATCCGTTCCTGGTGCCACCTAAAGAGAAGACAAGGAGACACAGAAGAACACACAGAGAGCAGACAGCAAACACAAAACAACAAGGTGGGAGGTGGAGAACTAACTAAATAAATCTTTGAAAGATTACAAGTGATAATAGGAAACTGGAAGACATGGCCCTGCCAAAGGAACAAAAAAGTATCCTGATGAGATACAAGATTTAAGACAATTAATCAGTGTTAATCACACAATTCTCATATCACTTCAAAGAATTTAAAGAAAATATGACTAAAGACATAAAGTCTATTAAGAAAACACTGGGTGAGCATAAAGAACAATTTGAAAGCTTGCAAAGACAAGTAAAAGATCTTATGAGAATGAAAGACTCCATGGATTAGATTAAAAATACATTAGACACACATAAGAGCAGATTTGAATGCTTGGAGACAGAATTAGTGATTTTGAAGACAGAACATCTGACCTGAAAAAGACAGAGAAGAGATGAGAATGGGGAAAATGGAACAGAGTCTTAGGGAATTGAATGGCAACACAAAACACGCAAATATTTGCATTATTGGTAGCTCAGAAGGAGTAGCGAATTGAAAAGGGGCAGAGAAAATCTATGAGGAAATAATGACCTAAAACTTCCTGACACTTATGAAGGATATAAATGTCAACATCCAAGAAGGACAATGCCCCTCAAACATAATAAATCTGAATAGAAATACCCGACAAACCTAATATTCTTAATGAAAATTATCAGAGACACACAGAATTATGAAAGCAGAAAGAGAGAAGGAAAACATCACATACAAGGGGAAGTTGATAAGATTAAGTGCTGACCTCTCATCAGAAACCATGGTTGCTAGAAGAAAATGGTATGATGCATTTAAGTTACTTAAAGAAAAAAAACTACCAGCCAAGAATTCTGTATATGGCAAAACTGTCCTTCAAAAATGAGGGTGAGTTCAAAGTCTTCACAGACAAAGAAAAATGATAGCATATGATACCAAAAGACCAGAATTACAAAAGATGCTAAAGGGGGTGTTATAGCCTGAAAGGAAAAAACAAGGCCAAGAGATTTGGAGAAGAGTTTAGAAATGAAGAATTTTAGGAAGGGGAAACTAAAGGATAAGAAGACAAACAATAGAATGATAAGACAAGAGAGACCCAAAGGACAGAATGGATGAAATAATGCCTTTACAGTAATAACATTGAATATTAATGGATTGAATTCCCCAATCAAAAGACATAGACTGATGGAATGGATTAAAAAAATATGATCTGTCTATATGTTGTCTAAAAGAGACCCACCTCAGATGTAAGGAAACAACCAGGTTAAAAGTGAAAGGTTGGAAAAAGGTATTCCATGAAAATAGTAACAAAAAAGGATATGGAGTAGTGATGCTAATATCGGACAAAATAGATTTCATATGCAAAATTGTTATAAGGGATGAAGAGGTCATTATATTTAATAAAAGGAGCAATTCACCAAGAAGAAATGACTGTACTAAATATTTATGCACCTTACTTGAATGCCCCAATATACATGAGGCACACACTTGCAAACCTGAAGGAAGAAATAAATGTCTCTAGAATAATAGTTGGAGACTTCAATACATTACTCTCAGTATTAAATAGAACATCTGGACAGAGGATAAATAAAAAGAGAGCCTGAATGATAACTGAACTAGACCCAACATTAATCTACAGAGCATTGCACTCCAAAGCAACAGGATGTACTTTCTTTTCAAGTGCTCATGGATCTTTCTCCAAGATAGAACCCATGTTGGGTCACAAGACTAGTCTCAATAAATTTAAAAAGATTTAAATTATAAAAAACACTTTCTCTGATCATAATGGAATGAAGCTGGAAATCAAAAATGGATAGAAAAAGGGAAAACTCATAAATATATGGAGATTAAACAACACACTCTTAAACAATCAGTCAATCAAAGAAGAAATTGCAAGAGGAGTCATATAATATCTTGAGATAAATGAAAATGAGAACACAACATATCAAAACGTATTGGACAGTGCAAAGACAGTACTAAGAGGGAAATTTATTGCCCTCAATGCTTATGTTAAAAAGGAAGAAAGAGCTAAAATTGAAGATCTAACTGCACATCTGGAAGTACAAGAAAAAGAACAGCAAAGTAATCTCAAACCAAACTAAAGGAAAGAAATAGTAAACATCAGAGCAGAAATAAATGAAATTGAGAACAAAAAAACAATAGAGAGAATAAAAACAACCAAAAGTTGGTTCTTTGAGAAGATCAACAAAATCGACAAACCCTTATCTAGACTGACAAAGCAAAAAGAGAGAATATGCAAATAAATAAAATCAGAAATGAGACTGATTTTATTTCAGACTCCTCAGAAATAAGAGAGATCATAAGAGGATACTATGAACAATGCTATGCCAAAATATTAGATAATATAGAAGAGATGGGCAAATTTCTAGAAACACATAAGCCACCTACACTGATCCTAGAACAAATAGAAGACCTCAACAAAACAATCACAAGTGAACAGTTTGAAACAGCCATTAAAGACCTCCAAAATATGAAAAGCCTGGTACCAAATGGCTTCACAAGTCAATTCTACAAATCATTCAAAGATGAACTAATACCAGTCTTGCTCAAGCTATTCCAAAATAATTGAACACGAAGGAACACTACCAAAATCATCATCACTGTTATTACTAAGAGTGCTATTGCATGAGTATGACAGTGTTTGTAAAGGAAAGTCTAAGGTCATTTATATTACTAGAAGGAAAGCTAAATATTGTAACATGAGACTGTATAAGATAGTAAAACCTCATGTAAAACACAAATATGGGTAGTCTTGCATATATAAGACTGTTTTTCCAAAATACACATACAATTATACTAGTGAAAAGGAAAAAGAATAACAGCTATGTACACCAGGTGAGACATAGAGATTGAGATGTGATGATGTTTGTTTGTTTGTTTGCTTTTTTGTTTATTACAATTGTTGGAATAATGAAAGTGTTCTGGGAGTGATTGGGGTTATGAATGTACAAACATTTGGTTATACTAAATACCATTGATTGTACTCTTTGGATGGATTTATGATTTATTAATATGTATCAATAAAATTGAAAAAAGGAAAAAAACAGAAAATTAAAGTGTAAGAAAAAAATAATAATAAAGCCAAACTTAACTCTTTTGAAAAAATAAAGTAACAGTGTGGTATATCCCACAATGGAATATGAGACAAAAATGAGAATGAATAAAATAATAATGAAATGCAAAGCTAATATCAGAAACGTGATCTTTTATTAAAGAAAACAGAAAAAAAAAAGAGTGCATAATTATGTGATTTCCTTTATACGAAGTTCAAAAATTGATAAAATTTTTTATGCTGTTAAAAGTCAAGATAGTGATTACATTTAGTGAGGAGCCAGAAGTGACTGGAAGAGGGAATGAAGATGACTTCTGGTAGACTGGTAATGTTCTGTTTTGTTTCTTTGTTTTAAATCTGTGTGTAGTTTACAAGACTGTGTTAACTTGTGAAAATTCATTGAACTGTGAGCTTTGCTTAGATCACTTTTCTGTATGAACTGTATGTGTGAATATGAATAAAAAAGAAAGGTATGCTGGAATAAACTATGTAGAACCTTATTGACTACTGCTTCCCAAACTTGAATATGTAATGGAATCACATAGGTTTCTGGATAAAATGTCACACTAATTCAGTAGATCTGGGCCAGAGCCTAAGAGTCTTCATTTGGAAAAAAAACATGCAAGGGATACCCATTTTCCTGGTTTTTGAAACACATTTTGACTAGCATGGTTTTAGATGATGGTAAGGAGTTTCAGTTTTATTCTGTTTATAAAATCAGAGTATTTTAAGCAAAAATGTCCTATGATCTGATATATGATTTAAAATAACTTTGAATGCCACAAAGAACATAGAGCCAGGAAATTAAAGACAGAGAGCAGTAACACTTCACTGAGAAAAGATGATAGTGGCTCTGGTAAGTTTTGTCAGGATGAAGATAGTTAAAGTGGAAGAGAGAAAGAAAAAATCAATCAATATAAAACACTGAGGACCTATCCTTGATTTGGTTATAAAGAATGAGGAAAAGTATAAAATGGCAATATTTTCTAGTTTTTTTTGCCCTAAGCAAAACCTAGATTATTCTAGATCCAATTATTTGAGAAGGGAACACTTAGAACAGGGGTTCAAAGTCAGGGGTGGGTGGGTATCAATCATTCTGCTTGGCTATGTAAAATGTTAGGTGTATCTGAAATAAATGTAAATGACAATTAGGCCATTGGATGCATGTAGCTCAAGGAAGCAGACCTGGGTTGAGATACAAATTGAGATAGACATTGATGATTCTCAAATTTGTAAGTTTGTGGAATATCTATCTAGGCAATAATTGAGTTATTCTGGAAATCCATGAATTTAAGTCCTGAATGGATGGGGTACTGGAAAAAACATTTCAGCTAGAGAAGTAAATTACACATATGGAAATGAGGGAAAATCGTAATTAGGCTGGTCACATGTGGCTCTTTCATCTTCTTAGGGAATAGTTCCATATCAGTGGCTCATTGATGGCCTCTGCTATTAGTAGCTTAGACACACTAAAGTGTCAGGACCGATTTTAGCTGTAGTGAGAGGAGATATATTGGTGAGTCCTTATATACCCACCACCCTTCCTACCATGGCTAATTTGTAATAGGCCCACTTAGTACAGGGATTTTAGGAGAAAGGTTTACCAACATCCTCAACCTGGGTCATCTTGTCTACCTGATTATTCTCTTCTCTGCAATTGATATTGGACATTAAAAATGGAGCATGAATATATTTATGGCCTGTCTTTTCCTAGATATTTACTCAAACATCTCTTCCAGACCTGTTTGTCATTTATTTTCCAATCTTATTCTTTCTCAGTCCATGACCACCCAGACAACACAGTAGCCATTGAATCAGCAGAGAAATACTTCAGACAATAATTCTTTCCATGCTAAAAGACAATCTGATTTAAACCCTGATATGCATATCCACACTTTAGATCTAAAATTCCATCAGTAATACTACTACCAACCTAAAAGAATGTACTTAGAGGGTAGCTGGAACTACGTATTAGAGTAAGATGATAAATAGTATGTGCCTGGAACATCCTGTTATATCTAGAAAAGAGGAATGTTTCTATCAATGACAGGGGAAGGAACAAAATAGCCAAGTGGTCTCTTGCTGATAAAGTTGTGAAATTCTGAGCATCAAAAAAAATTGTAAGAGTAAAAAACAATACTTATATTTCATAGAAATATATTAAAACATTGGACACTAAGGAGTCTATGATACTAAAAAAAAGTATACAGAAAGAGTATAATAATGTAGTGATAAAAAAAAAGAAGAATAAATACAGTAGATTATTTCATTTTGATTGTGCTTTAAAACTAAAGTACTGTTAACATGGTTAAATATGAACTCAATATATATAAATGAAAAAAATATATAGGTGGGCTCATATTTTAATTTTTAATAATTTTATTTCAAGTTTAAAAAATAAAATAAGAGAAAAAGGCAGCTCAACAAGTTATAGAAACATTACTCCTAAAAATTCATTTCCAGGCACTTTTATTTCATCTAATTCCAACTACTAACTCAGTTGTTCCTCTAGTGTTCAGGAAGATACAAATATGAATACAGATTAGTTAAATGACATAGTCAAAGCCTCATTATTGAAAAAACTTAAAAAACACACAATTATATTCATATCTCACAAACTAACTGCATTTTGTTTTTTTAAACTTTAAAATTAATATAGTACCAACTTTGCTTTTGCTACAAAAGCATTACAATATTGTTGTTAACTATAGTTCATAAATTATATTAGTCATATTTTCCATGTATCACCACATTTTAACATCCTGTAGTAGAACATTCCTGTATTTACATTATTAACCACAATCCTCATCTAATGCCAAAATCATTATTATACATTCCCAATATTATCCTCCAGCTGTCCTCCAACAAACATTAATCTTCCTAGACTACTCATTTCAGCCACAATCACATCCATAAGTCAAAAGTATTTGTTAAAATCATTATAATGTGCCCATGTTTTATTTGTATAAGCAGTAAATAATAAATATAAATAACTATGAATTTTCCAAGTGATCTCAGCAAAATTAGGGGCTCTACAAATATCAGTAAGGAATAATTAGCATTGATAAGTAACCATAATAATTGACAGCAATGGTTGCCACAGAAAAGAACCAAATAGAAAGAGGATAATTCCAATATTCTGAGTTAGATAGCAGTATTCACATGAAAAACTAATTATGGGGTGCAGATGTATCTCGGTGATTGAGTGCTTACCTTCCATGTATGAGGTCCTGGGATTGCAATTCCTGGTACCTCCTAAAAAAAACAAAAAAACACTAATTGTAATGGATCAGTCTCTGATCTTATAGATGAAGATACAAAGTAGCCTTATTAATTAGATAAAAGTTATTACAAGACTATATTGGTCTTGTATTAAATCAAATAATAATAATATTAAAACATTTATTTCCTTTATTTGGCTAAGTGAAAATTGAAAGTAAATTTTTTTAGAGGGAGGTAGGTGCCAAAATTATGCATATGGAAGTGAGGAAAAGACCTATGGTGGACATAAAAGTCATATTGACATTTAAAATTAACTATAAAAAGGGAATATAAACTATCCTTTGACACATTATTCCTGTTTTATTTACTTTAGGAGAAGGATTATATTTCAAATGATAAACAAGATTTCAGGGTCCATATCTTGAAACCTTAACTAGCATGAGAAAATATTATTTATTTTTCTTTAGAAAGGTTACCTCAATTCCAAGAAAGTCGAAATATTGATAAATAAAATTGCCATAGTTAGATAAAAATATGCATATCAATAATCATAGGAAATCACAACACAAATATAGGCATAATGAAGAAATTAATTAAATCTACAGATTTGATGTTTCCTACTTAGGCTTAAGTGGACATTTAGCAGTATGATCTGTCATCATCATATTAAGCATGCTTTGACTTCAGTAAATATTTGAACCTTTCAAAAGACTTACCTGCTTTTAATGTTAGTTAAAGAATAAATTCCTAAGGAATTGTAATTAATCAATAGAAAAATATACGTACAAACTCAAGAAAATTTAGTTTAAGATTGGTAATGAGTTTAATAAATGTAGCATTACACAAATTAAACCTTCCCACATAATGATGCCTCCTGAACATTAGATAATGAGTCAGTAAGATAAAAATCCTTGTTAATATATTGGTGCACAGCAGGGAGGGCCTGTCAGGGTCACAGAGCCTTCTTGATGTTGTATGGGTCATATAGCAAAGATCTTCACAATGAGCTTTATGTCTGTTAACATATAACATGCATCTTCTAAGTACAAGTTGGATATCTTCATCTTGTCTATGAGATACTTGACTCTTGTTTCTCAGGCAATATGGAATGGTGAGATTAGATGTTTAGAAGAATTAGATAAGCTTATCAGACAACTTCCTAAGTGCAGCCATTGAAAGACTTTTGTTATTGTTAATGAAAATTAGCTTAATCACATCAAGTAATAAATATATATATATAAAGATGCACACAGTTTTAGTCATTTTTTCCCAGACATTTTGATCCACTTACAGGAAATACAGAACTGAAATCTACATAGGGTTGAGATGTTTTCAACAGTAGGAAAATTTTCAGGGGTCCTTGTTAAGTAAGATAGGTTACTATTCCTTCTGCATTGATAACATGTGCTTTTTAATTGACATTAAAGCACTATGTCAATTTTGCTTATATGCTTAATCAAAAAAGAGTCTATATTAAGCTGAATCTACTCTGTATGACAAACAGAATCCTGGCAGTATTTACTAAAAACAAAATCTTTAAAAGTTTTATTAACTAATGAAAAAAGAACAAAGAAGAATTTACGTAGCACTAATGTATTCAAAAGAGAAGATTAAAGTGAGATACTGGTATCTTGGAAGCAAACTATAGTTGATGTAAGATAGGTAATTTTTCCATATATATTTTTTTATCTCAGTGCATAAGAGGAAAAAAAATCAGGAAATTTTATCTTGAGTGCAGCATGTTCCCTCATCTAAGGGGAAGTTAGGGACTACCTCTTCAGAAGAGATTTTTGTTATTTGTTTTACCCTTAACTGCCCAATATCACTACAGCATGTTTTATGGTCCTACCTCTTCCTCCCACCAATTCTCTCAGTCTGCCACAGAAACTTTGGTAAAGTTTAGCATTTAATGTTTATTGCAACTTTACTTTTCTTACAATCAGGTCCTGGCTTGAAACTCAAACAAATCTTTCCTAATGGACTATCAGCAATTAGAAACTCCTTTAAAGTTGCAGGTAAAGTCTTCCAATTGCCCTTTCCAATTTAAAATAGGGTATTAGTGGTTTCCAATTCAAAAGAAGAGCTCTCATTTTCATAATCAGCATTATCATAGTAATAACTCTGTACCAGAATCAACAGATTTTTCTCTGCCCTAATCTCTACCTACACTTCATGAAATGACCTCACTGATACTAAAATAAACTATCATGATGACACTACAATGCCATGGATTATCAGTGTCCTATTTCCCCACCTAGAGACTTATCTGGATACTCCTTAAATATGTGAGCAAATTAATACTAGAAACCCTTTGTGAGGGATTGATTCTAGGGTTATTCCTAATATCATTTACTATATCATAAGAGTCAGGGTCTGACAGTAAACATACACACACAAATTGAGCAATTTAAGAAGAATCATTAAAGGGACAGTTTATAATATGTAAAAAGAGTATAAGAAACTAAAAAAGAAACAGTAGTTCTTTGCTACAGAGAGTTACCACATCTAGACTGAAGGGGCAAAGGGAAAGAGCAGTCACCGAATCCACAGAAAAAGAGAGAGATTTTTAGCTGAGTGCAGCAGGACCAATACTGTGGCTTTGGTCAAGGGGTGAATGTGGCCCTAACTGACCTTACAGAGAAAAAGCCTTGGATTAATACTCTGATTTCAAGCTTTTCTTTCCTTTCAATTCTTCCCTACATTGGCAAAAAGTAATTGATACAGTCCATACAAGTGGCCTTCTGGATCAGAAAGCATAATGGAAAACTATGGGAATATTTCTATAGTGAAAACTGCAAGATAGCACATTAGAGAAATATCGATAGCTATATGTTTATGAATACTCAAATATACATTTATGGATACATTTGTGCAGTATACATGTGCATATATTATATTTTCATTTGGCTTCATCAAAACTCAATATGTAATGTGAATGACAGTTATGACTGAATGCATCTATCAAAGGGGAGCAGTCTCTAACCAAAACTTTTTGAGAGTTATAAAATAAGATTGACCCAAATTTGCCAATGGATATTTTTGTATAATTGTCATGTTCATCATTCCTCCAAGTTATAAAACCATGAGGAAATCTGTGAATCTAATACACTTAAGATTCAATAAATTTTAAAAAAGACGCTGGAACTAGCTGGTTTGAATATAGGATGTTAGAATGATGGATTTCCTACACATTTTTGGTAAATTCTTTTATTCAGTTTTTACCAGCAGCATAAAAATTGTTTTATTCTCATAATGATTCTACAATGATTTAGAAATGATTATATGAAATAAGATATACAGCCTCATTATTATATACCACCAACATTCTATAACAGTTTCTGAACCTACTGAGAGTAAAAAGAAAATCAGGATTTCCATTTTTAGTGGTGAGAAGGTGCAACTTGCATTAAAGAAAGGGATGAAAAAAACATGTAACTAACATAGAAACTAAAAGATTAGCCATTGAGGACCATTTATTATAGGAATAGCCCTTGTGAATATCTCAAGAGCCCCAAAGAATAGCAGACTAGAGAAAGAGAACTTTTTATACTCATGCACAAAATAAATCATGAAATACTTTAAATTTCTTTCAGTTTATTTAATTTTTCAGGTGGCAGGTGTATAGTACATTTAGTGAGAAAGCCAAGCAAAAGTTTCCATAAGCTCTGGGTCAGACGGTCCAGTAGAAAACACCTCTCTTAAAGCAAATTTTTAACTTGTAATGTGGTGCCCATATTTCATCCTCAAGGGAAATACTGAAAATAGGTACAAGTACACTGGGAAAAAGGAGCAGGTATAATTTCCTGGATGCTCAGTGTTCACCTTCATTAGTTGTGACAGTGAAAGTTGCAGGTAAGTGTTTTGATCCTGGGTGGGGATGAATTGGAATATTTCTATACTCATACTCAGGATTGACTGCAAATATAAAATCTCAGGAATTTTCCAGCAGATGATTTGGGATAGTTCTTGGAACATTTTTCTGAACCCGTATGTGTAAGGTACCTATCTGTGGGCAATATCTGAATCCCTCTGCATTACCATATTGTTTTTTAACTAAGGAGATATAACCAAAAAGAAAGCAAACAATAGAAACCACTAGCAACTACTAAACTAATATCACGTAAGAAAGAAGTGGGTTAGTATTTCCGTACCTGGTCTCTGGAGAAAACACTACCACTGATTAACTGTGTAACTCCTAATTATTACTAAATGTGTAACTTCTAACTACGTATTAAACCTCAAATTATTCATCTGTAAAATCTTTGCTCTTAATCTGTAAACCTACTTATGATAAGTATTTATGGAAAACATTAAATCATTCATATGAATCACTAAGTCAGTGCTTTACTCAAAGTAAAGGGTGAAACTTCTTTGTTATGTCATTCCTAGGGGAAAAAAAAAGTCAACTTAGAAATGTGGAAGTTGAATATGTATGTGTAAATTGTGATTGACTATTGTAAATTTTTTAAAAATCTAAAATATGTATATATATTTTTAGGTTTGTTCTAAACTTCTAGAGTTACCAGTGGTGTGATGTTATTCATTGATCATATTTTCAGTTTATTCAGCACAGTGATTCAAGATGAAAACTCATTTTCTTTCCTCTTAGGTGAGATTCCTTATAGACATGGAGAGGGCCAATCACACCGTGACACAACTCATCCTGGTGGGCTTCACCATAGATCCTGTGATGCAGCTCGTTCTGTTTGTGCTATTCCTTGGAATATACTCTGAGATGCTGGTGGGAAATACCACTCTCATGTTATTGATCTGTAAGGACTCTCGGCTCCAAATGCCTATGTATTTTTTCATTGGGAACTTGGCTTTTCTGGATCTCTGGTATTCCTCTGTGTACACCCAAAAGATTCTAATGACATGCATCTCTGAAAACAGGATTATCTCCTTTGCAGGCTGTGTATCTCAGTCCTTCTTCTCTGCTGGTCTGGCCTATAGTGAGTGTTACCTTTTGGCTGCCATGGTTTATGACCGCTATGTGGCCATCTGAAAGCCACTGCTTTATTCTCAGGCAATAAATTGCATTTTTGCAATTTATTGCATTTTTGGTAGCAGGCTCATATCTTGGTAGCTTTATTAATTCTTCCTTCATCACCAAAAGTACATTTGCCTTGAAATTCTGTGGTGACAATATCATTGATGACTTTTTCTGTGTTTTGCCTCCCCTGGTAAACCTTGCTTGTGGCAGGAATGCTGGCTAGCAGGCAGTGCTGTTCTTCATCCTTGCCTCCAACATCATTATCCCCACTTTGTTCATTCTGGTCTCCTACCTCTTCATCATTGCAATCATCTCAAGGATCCATTCCACCCAAAGCCACCTCAAAACCTTCTCCACCTTCTCCTCCCACCTGATCTCTGTCACCTTATACTGTGACTCCATTCTCTCCACATACGGTCACCCTCAATCTAGCTATTCTCTGGAGAGAGACAAAATAATTTGTACATTTTACACTGCGGAGTTCCCCATGTTGAACCCTATGATCTATAGTCTGAGGAATAAGGTTGTGAAAGAGGATTTTTATAAACTCTTGAAATAAATCCAGTTTCTCTACCTCTAAGAAGATGCATGCACTATTTTTGATCAGGCTACTTATATTTCAAGCAGGGCTGCCATTGTGGTCCATCATGATCAAGGATACTTATAGAGTTACACAATTTTCAACCTTAATACATATCATTTCTGTAGAAATACAATATGAAAATTAGGGAAACCTTAGAGAGAAAAGACTAAAATAATATATTACAATTTGTAATGAGCACTATATTATTAGACTAAAAACTAACTAAAACCCAAAGGAAACTCCTCTTAAAGAAAAGTGAAAGAAAAGCCCACACTTTTTAATGTAGGTAAATTTTGGCAGAATGTTGCCTATAGTAAATAGATAAATATAGTAATTTCCTAAAAATATGAACAAATATGCTGAATTAACTTCTGTTATTTCCCCTGATTGAAAACTAGATGAAAGTCATCATTTTCCATTTCCTTTATAATTTTTAACTATTTTTATATGTACTTTTTCCACAAGAGCCTTAGCATTGAAGTCCAGCAACACCCAGGTATCACCCTTGGTGCAAAATAGATTTAAAAGGTACGATCTCACTAATGTCTTTATCTTTTATCTGTATTATTCCATTAATGAAATACTAGTCAGGACCTCATAGATTTGGTTTTTGTGAATTACTCTAAGGGTTTATAGTTCACTTTATAAGAGGTAACTTGAAAACATTTCTGTCATCCAAATGGTGATATTCTGAGCACAAAAACACATTTATTATAACAAAACAGATAATAATTATGGTGAAGTGAAACAAACTGAGAAATGAAAATGTCAGTATACATATTCTTTAAAAGAGAAATGTTTCTTACAGAGAATTCAAACACATAGTATTCAAAAAAGAAGGTGGTGTTGGCAGATATGATAGGTTCCATGCAATTTTGATTGATTTTTTTTTAAAGTAAGGCAATGTTAATATAATTTATGTTTATAAAATATAAGTATTCCCTTATGTCTATTTGTGTAAGCAATATAGGAAAAAATTCCAGGAACTGTTACATAGCTATACAGTCCCAGGAAAAGTAGGAGTGCCACACAGAACCAGGAAAGACCAGTCAACATTGATGGCCATGCACATTAACCTGGAAAGTGGGTGCCAAGCATGCAATCAGTATCAGTATTCACACACAGTAACCTAAATGAAACCCAATAGGAGCACTGGAGTTCTAAAAATTTTTATTTAGACAAATGTTCTAAATCACAAAGCTGTTTATGTTATCCCATATATTTTCTAAAACATGAGCTCTCGAAAATTCCCGGTGCCAATATTAAAGTCCTGATAAAAACACTTGCCTTCACAGTGT
>JAQZBX010019223.1:18173-34072 GCA_029593785.1 Cabassous unicinctus
AACTACAAAAAAAAAAAAAAAAGAAGTTAAAACTGTCGGCCAAGGATTCCTATTTTAATCCTGTTAGGAGAAGAAACTAAGTTCCTTTCTCTAAACCAGAATCAATATATACACTGAGACTATAAGCTCAGCTGGGCCAAGTGTATAATCACATTATTTTGTGTCTGGAAAGGTTATCTCACCTTTAGAATCGTGTATAATAATAACACCAAAACCCTAGTAAGATGATAAAGTAAGGCCGATAATAATATTAGGAGGACATAAAAATTAATATTAACTTGATATTTAATTAAACAGATGGCATTGATCTTTTAGAATTATGTAAGTATAAATTCAGCGATAAGATTTTCATCACTGTGTTGGAAATAGTCAATACAGATTACAGTTTTAATGTATGCAAAATAGTCTGCCATATTAATTTGAAATTACAGAATAAATTCACACAGAAATTTAATTTGTTTAATTATAGATATAGAAAATTGAAATCTCAAGAAAAAGGGGTTTACAAGGTATGTCTTTTAGATATGAGTTTAATGAATCAAATATTAAATAAATAAAAATGTTTATGGATGTTCATGCAAAATCTCTTGAAATTTAATGTACTATAGCGAAAATACTTTAATGCTTCTTGCATTCACAGTCTGCTTTGGGACTAAACAAAAGACAAAGTGAAGTTACAAAAATCTACATAGCTATGACGTAAAAAGCTATAACCAGCTAATATAATTGCAAATACAAATCATTTTCTATCTGTCTTCTTCATGGTCTGCTCTAGGTATTCTTTCTCAGTATTTCAGTTAAATGGGAATATTTACCTGGTAAAATATTCCAGACTTTCTTTCTGGTAAGATGTGACTGGTCATCTTGTTTTACTGGGTGGCTGTATGTTTCTTTTGGAAAGGTATACTAAGAGAGTACTAAAAGTTGCACTGCTAAATATTTGGGTTAAAACCATAGTTTACTTGGATCCATTTAGTAGCATATTCTAATTTCCCTCTGGTGATTGGGATCAATCACAATGCTCAGTAGAGTCACCCCTGTTGGGTCAGGGCTACTAGCCTAATAGATAGCCACGGGCAGACTCAGACACCAATTGATCAGAATATTGATGGTTGTCCTTTGGGAAAGCACTTTCCCTTGGGTACATAGACTTCCTAATCCACTGAACCCAAGGTTATAATGATAGGAAATAAAATTCTAGTAAACTATTTCATGGAATATCCAAGTGATTGTATAACCCAGGCTCCTCTTAGAAGCAGACATGAAGGTGTAATTATTGGGGGAAACATGCGGAGGGAGACAGAAAACTTGAGGTGTGAAAACAGAATAAAATGCAAGTCTGATCACTAAATTAAAAAGAGTAGGAAGGAAGGATAGATGGAAGCCTCCTAGACATTATGCAGTCTAAGGAAAGTTCATCAAAATCAGTCAGAAGGCCATAAGCTAAAATGAGCTTTGAGAGGAGTTCAGAGTCTAACAAGAACAGCCTGGCTTTTGTACACCTGTCACTCTCACTCTTTGGCTGTCAGTTGTCTTTGCAAAAAATGCATTTGATGCAAATATGTAAATGGATTTCAGAGCTCAGTGTCCAGGACTTTTGGTCAATTATACACTCTGTTCTTGGAGATTTGCAAGGCTCATTTTCCTGGTCATTAGAGGGAACATGTCCACAGCCTACCCTTAGTTCCTGGGGATATAAGTTCTTTATAAAGACCAATGTCATCATATTTTGTCTGCCATTTTAAATCATACAGCAAAACACGGAGAACACCTCAATAATCCTGACCGATTCTTCCTCTAACTATTCCACAGTACTATCAAAACTATTATTGTATCCTGGAGTCTTTGCTGCTATTCCTTTGCCATCTAATGTATCTCTTGCTCACAGTTAATATTTGTTGGAATACCATGTTGGTGAATAAGGCATTATACAGTCTACAACAAGGAGAGCTAGCAGGAAAATTGTGGCCATAAAATGAACAAAGGAGGCAAATTCATCCGAAAATTGTGTCTGTTTCTGAAAGGAAAATCTTTGCCCCTGCCATTATGGATTAGTATCATGTAGTTTAATCTAATAAACATACTAGCCAAGTGGGTCACCAATTCTTCCAAAAAATTAATGTATAGCTGAAACACAATGGTGGCCTCCATTGTTCAAATTTTCAACACATTGCAGCTGAGGTAGCCAAATCAGTTTTGATAAGGAGAGTCCATGTGATTTATCTCATAGCAACTAATATGGCCATTTTGTATAAGGGTCTATATTAGTCAGCCAAAGGGATGCTGATTCAGGGTAAATGGTTTAAAAAAAAAGTTATGACATCCATGCCACCTATGTGCAGGAAAGACCCTTTCCCATCATTTGTTTGACATCTACCCTTTGAAAGAATCCCTTTAAATGCAATGATTTGCAAGAAAATTTCACTGACAGATCCACTGTGACAGAACATGCATTAACTCACATGGGAAATAAATCCTATTTCAAAAACCTTTTTTGAAAAGCCCTCACTAACCAGTGATCTTTTTACTCAACTTAAGCAAGTGTGAACTAGAAGTAAATCATGTGAATATCATCTAAGTTGTAAAATATTTTGTCAATCCTCCAGCCTTAGAAATTTAATGGAACTGACATTGGAGAGGACCCCTATGAATGTCATCAATGTGGGAAAGCCTTTGCTTATCCTTCTGACCTTATCTGACATGAAAGAATTCCCACTGGAGAGAACCCCTATACATGGTGTGTATGTGGGGAAGACTTCACTTCTTTTTCTGACCTGAGAAACATGAGAGGACTCACTCTGGAAAGAAACCCTATGAATGTCATATATGTGGCAAAGCCTACAATCATTGTTCTACCCTTAGACATCATGAGAGGTCTCATACTGGAGGGATACCTTATGAATATCATCTATGTGGGACAGCTTTTATTTATTGTTCTGACCTTAGAAAACATGAGAGTTGTATATGGGAAAGCCTTCACTTATTTTTCTTAAATCACAGAGAACATGAAAAATTCATAAAGGAAAGAAACTAAGTATGTAACCAATGTGGGAAAGCCTTCACTTATTTTTCTCACCATAGAACACATGTGTACTCACACTGGAAAGAACCATATAAATGTAACCAATGTGGGGAAAAGATCATTGTTCTTCCCTTAGGCATCATGAAAACAGTCACACATAGAAATCATGAATGTAATCAATGTTGGAAAGCCTTCTTTTATGTTTCTGCCCTTAGAAAACATGAAATCTAACACTGGAGAGAAACCCTGTTAATGGCATTGATGTTGAAAAGTCTTCAATCACTCTTCTAACTTAGAAAACCTGGTGTAGCAGTTTAATATTGTTTATGAATTCCAAAAATAGATATTGGATTCTGTTTGTAAACTGGTCTGTTCCTCTGGGCATATTAGATTATATTGGATTCAGAGGTTTCACTTTTACTTCATTAAATAATGATTAAGGCTTTGATTGGGCCATGTCAATAAGACATTGAGTCCACACCCCCATGGTGGGCCGGACCCACAGAGAAACTGCACTGCAGAAAAGAGAGGTGGGAATTTTAATCCTGGAGACCCGAGAAGTAAATAAACAGAGATGCAGATCTGTGAAGAAAGAAAGAAGTCAGAATTATACACTGCAGAGGCCCTGGGAAGAGAGATGAGACATTCACCTGACAGTTTACAGCTGGCCTTGTGGAGGGAGCAGAGCAGCTGATCCCAGAAAGAAATGAGCCCGGGAGAAAGATGAGACTTATCCCAGCCTACAGCTGATATTGGAAGAAACTGGGACCAAGGAGGCTTAAGGGGAAGAGGAAACATGAATCCTTGCAGACATTGAATGCCATCCTGTTCCAACACATGGCAACAGACTTTGGTGAGTGAAGAAACTTATACTTTAGAGCCTGGTAACTGTAAGCTTCCACCCATAATAAATACCCTTTTATAATAACCAACAGATTTCCAGTATTTTGCATCAGCACTGCTTTGGCTAATACATCTGGTAATATGAGAAAACTTGCATAATAAATGTTTCAAATATAGAAGAAATTTCAGCTAGAATTAACCTAAAACACATGTGAGATCTCACACATTGAAGAAACACTGTTTATAATCAGTGTGTCATCTATGTAACAAATCCTTCAGTTGGTATATGACATGAGAAACATCACAATATAAATACAATGAAAATGGAAGCATCTTCATTGACCTCTATAATTCATACACAAACCACGGAAATCATATTTGAAATTCTATGTGTATAATCAGTGTTGGAATGCCTTAAATTGTGATATATCCTAAATGAAATGAAATGAAATGAAATAAATTAAAATAAAAAAACACACAAAGCTACAAACTCTACCTTAGTCAATACCAAGGAGGACATTCTCCATGACAATTGTCCCCTATACTTCAATATCATCAACACCCTTAGCAGGAGGACAGTGCACTAAATTAAAGGGGTTTTCATAAGCACATGTCAAGTTACTACTGCTGAGTCTAGATAGATGTCTTATTCAATCAAGTGTTTGAATGAAACACTAACCTTTTCCTTTGCCTCAAGGATACAATGTTTCATTCTGGTCATTATTGTGACTAAGGATTTCTAGGGGGAGCAATTTTAAGGAATTGTACTTGAACTTGCAGACAGTAATTATCCTCATTCTTAGTATAACGGAAAAATATCTAATCTGAAGATTCTGTTTTATTCCACACATATATACTCAAAAAACTTTTTGGTTCTGCATACATAATGACATCCTTGTACCCGGTTCCTGTGCATAAACTGAAAACAGCACTTAGGCCAAAAATTTTTAGTCACGTTAAGAAGTGTGGACCACAGTGTTGTTTTACCATCTCTAGAAATTAGTGACAGTTAAGAATCAGTAAACAGTAATTTGAGATATACTGAGCATTTCCCTGGTAAGTGGCTGCCAGCTATCCATGTGAATCCGTCGTGGAAAATATATAATATATACCTTGGCTTAGGGTACTTCCTCAAAGGAATCTGACCTCCCTTTCAGTAGAAGTGTCCTGAGGATATAAACTGGCTTAGTTCAGAGAATTGTATAGGGGTTATGATTCCTTACTAGGACAACATGAGCTAATTTTCAGCTAAAACTGAAATATGCAAAAATGAAGTGATTCTTCTTTCCAAGAAACCTAACAAATAGGTTGGTTTCCCATCTATTAAATTCCTTAGGAGCCACTTGACCCATGAGCAATTGCTACAAATGTCTGCACAAGAAACACATTGATTATGAACTTGAATTTGTGGATTATCTTGGTAGTAGCTCCTATTTTGTCTCTTAGACATAAATACTACCAATTAGATTCTTTCCACTCTGGGAATCTAATTTCACTGAAACAAGCTTCCCATCATCTCTACTGTACTTATGGTAGTCACAGCAAAGCTATACAAGGATGCTGATCACCCCATCGACAGTGAATTTCTTAATGCTTTGGTGAAATCTGTGTCCTTGGAAGAATAATTTGAGAAGTGGTGGGTGATGGTTATGCAGTGTCAGAACATATTATACTAATGATCAATCACAAAATCTCAATCTTCCTGTACCTTAGACCTTTTCTTCAAGAGTATGTCAAGTTTGTGTAATATTTTTTAAGCAAATCAATTTTATTGATACATATTAATAAAGTATACAATTTATCCAAAGTGTACAATCAATGAAATTCATATAATCATATAGTTGTACATCCATCACATCATTATTAAATCATTTTCATTATTTCAATAATAATAATAAACAATAAGCAGATAAAAAAAAAAACAAAAAATAAAATTCCTAACCTCTAAATCTCTGTTTCCCCTGTTGTACAAAGCTTCTATTTCTGACTATTCTTGCACAATTTTTTATTTGTTTATTAAGCATTTTAATTGAGATTTATTCACATAACATATGATCTCCCCAAAGTGTATAATCAATGGCTTTTAGTATAATCATATGTTGTACATTCATCTTCTCAAAAAATTTAGGACAATTTCATTAGTCCATAAAGGAAGACTCCACATCCCTTCCTCAGCCTACATAACTAATAACCTAATTTAATCTTTATAAACTGATTTATATTAACATTTTATATAAATAGAGTCATACAATATGTAGACCACTGTGTCTGTTGTCCATCATTTAGTATAATGTATTGGGGGTTTTTTGGTCTAGTATTAACATTTTGTTGCATTAACCTACATGTGATCAGCTTCAAAGAAAAAGAAAAACAGTCTTATATGTGCAATTTTACCCATTTTCATATTTCATATAGCATATTTATATTTCACATAATATATTTACTTCATAATAGGGTAATTATACATATTTGTCCTTTTGTGTCTGGCTTGCTTCACTCAACATAATGTGCTCCAGGTTCATCCAAGCTGTCATATGTTTCACAACTTCATTTCTTCTTAGCACTGCATTATATTCCATCCTGCATATACTCCAAAATTTGTTTATCCATTCATCAGCTGATGGACTCCTCAATTGTTTCCAACTTTTCTCTATCATGAATAATGCTGCTATGAATATTGGTGTGCAGATGTCTACTCGTGTCACCTGCTCTCAGTACTTCTAGGTATATATCTAGTAATATTATTGCCAGGCCCCATGACAAATCTATATTTAACTGACTTAGGAACTGCCAAACAGTCGTCCACAGTGCCTGCATCATTCTACTTTCCCACCAACAGTGAATAACCATTCCAATCTCTCCACATCTTCTCCAAATTTACAATTTTCTGACTTTTTAATAGCAGCCTGTCTAATAGGTGTGAAATGATACCTCATTGTAGTTTTCATTTGCATTTCCCTAATCGCTAGTAATGTTGAACATTTTTTCATGTGTTGCTTCACCATTTGTATTTCTTCTTTGGACTGTTGTCTTTTCAAGTCATTGGCCCATTTTGTAATTGGATAGTTTGTCTTTTTATTGTTGAGTTGTATGATCTCCTTATGTATCATGGATATTAAAAGGTTATCAGACATGTGATTGCCAAATATTTTCTCCCATTGAGTCAGATTCCTTTTCACCCTTTTGACAAAGTCCTTTGAGGTGAGAAAATGTTGAGTTGAATTTTAAGGAGGTCCCATTTATCTATTTTTTCTTTTGTTGTTTATTCTTTGGGTCTAGGTTTTAAGAAACTATCACCTACCACAAGTTCCTGAATGTGTTTTTCTATAATTTCTTCTAGGAATTTTATGGTTGTCATTTTTATATTTAGGTCCTTGATTCATTTTGAGTTAATTTTTGAATAAGATGTGAGATATAGGTCTTCTTTCTTTTTTTTTTTTTTTTTGATATGGTTATCAGTTCTCCCAGAACCATTTGTTGAATAGACATTTCTGGCCCATCTGGGTGTGCTTAACCTCCTTGTCAAAAACCACTTGATTGTAGATGTGATGGTCTCAACTCATTCCATTGGTCAATTTGTCTGTCCTTATGGCAAGACCATGTTGTTTTTACCACTGTAGTTAAGTAGTATGCTTTAAAGTCAGGAAGTGAAAGTCCTCCAAGTTGATGCTTTTTTTAAAGACCTTTTTGGCTACTCAAAGCCCCTTATCCTTCTAAATAAATTTGATTTTTGGCTTTTCAATTTCTGCAAAAAAAGTTTTGGGGATTTTTATTGAGATTGTGTTGAATCTGTAAATTAGTTTGGGTAGAATTGACATCTTAATGAATTCCAATCTATGAACATGGACTGTCCTTCCATTTGTTTAAGTCTTCTTCAGTTACTTTTAGCAATGCTTTTTAGTTCTCTGAATACAGGTCCTTTATGTCCTTGCTTGAGTTTATTCCCATATATTTGATCATTTTAGTCATTATTATAAATGGAATTTTTTCTGATTTCCTCCTTAGATTGCACTTCTGTAGTGTATAGAAATGCTATTGATATTTGCATATTAATCTTGTATCCCTCCACATCTAGTAGCTTTGGTTTGGATATTTCAGAATTTTCTAAATAGAGGATCATATCATCAGCAAATAGTGAAAGTTTTACTTATTCCTTTCTAATTTGCATGCCTTTTATTTCTTTATCTAGTCTAATTGCTATAGCTAGAACTTCTAGCACAATATTGAAAAATAATTCTAACAGTGGGCATCATTGCCTTGTTCCTGATCTTTGTGGAAAAGCTTTCAGTCTTTCAGTGTTGAATACCATGCTAGGTATAGATTTTTCATGAATGCACTTTACCATATTGAGAAACCTCCCTTCTATTCCTATCTTTTGGGGTTTTTTTTAAATAAATAAGGGTGCTGTATTTTGTCAAATGCCTTTTATGCATCAATTGAGATGATAATGTGATTTTCCTTCTTCAATTTATCAATGTGGTTTATTACATTAATTGTTTTTTTTTTGTGTTGAACCACCCTTGCATACCTGGGATAAAACCCACTTGATCACGGTGTATAATTATTTTAATGTGCTTTTGGATTCTATTTGCAAATATTTTGTTGAGGATTTCTGAATCTATATTCATTAGAGATATTTGTCTGTAATTTTTTATGTTCAAAGCATCTTTATCTTATTTAGGTATTAGGGTGATTTTGTCTTCACAAAATGAGTTTGGTAGCATCTTTCCTGTTCAATTTTTTTTTAAGAACTTGTATATGGTAACATATTCTATCAGTTTTTGTTTCCCTGTGAAGAATTTGAACTCCTCTTCATTTTTAAAGGACAGCTTTACTTGACACAAAATTCTTGTCTGGCAGTTTTTCTTTTTCAGTACCTTGAATACATCAGACCAATTTCTTCTCACCTCCATGGTTTCTGATGAGAGGTCAGTACTTAATCTTATTGAGTTTATCTTGTATGTGATGCTTTACTTTTCTCTTGCTGCTTTCAGAATCTTCTTTTTATCTCTGATATTTGTGATTCTGAATAGTAGGTCTGTCAGTGTAGTTCTATTCAGATTTATTCTGTTTGGGGTGCATTGTCCTTCTTGGATGTTGATATTTATGATTTTCATAAGGGCAGGGAAGTTTTCAGTCATTATTTCCTCAAATATTCTTTCTACCCTTTTCCATTTTCTTCTACTTCTGGGACACTGATTATGTTTTTACATTTCACACTGTTATTCAACTCCCTGAGACCTTGTTCCATTTTTTCCTTATCTTCTCTTACTGTTCTCCTGTCTTTTCCAGTTCAGATGTTCTCTCTTCAAAATCTCTAATTCCATCTTCAAGCAATTAAATCTACTCTTATGTGCCTCTAATGTATTTTTAATTAATTAATTTATGTGTTTATTTTAAAGGATCTTTAGAATAGATAAATGTTACATAAAAAAATATAGGGCATTCTCATATGCTCCACTTCCTCCATCCCTCTACTTTCCCACATTAACAACATCCTTCATTAGTGTGTTACACTTTTTTTCATTTGATGAACACTTATTGAAGCATTGTTACTAACAGTGGATTATAGTTACATTATAGTTTACACTTAGTCCCACACAACTGTGTAATTTATGACAAAATATATAATAGTCTGTGTCTGTCATTGCAACATCATTAAGGACAATTCCAATGTCTTGAAAATGCCCTCATATTACACATATTTTTCCCTCTCCCTCCCCTCAGAACCTCCAGTGGCCACTGCCTCCACCTCAATGATAAAAGTTCTTCCATTGTTAGAATAACAATAAGTCTATAGTAGAATAATAGTAAGTCTACTTTTGTCCATTTTTCAATCCTTAATCCTGAGGACATTAGGATGGTGATGCCCACTCTGCCTCAAACGGACAGGGATCTTAAATCCCATGTGGCATATTGATGGAATTATCTTGCTTGCAGTTGCTGACTCACACTGTTCCTTGGGATGGGCTTTATTCATCAGCATCACCTTATTAAATGTCCTGGGTGTGTCCGATGCACTGAAGAGTAAAACGGATTTGTCATTTTGGAGGTTACTCTTTTTCAGATCTCAGCCAGATATCACAAACTGCCTAAGTATGCAAAGCCTAACCAACAATGTTCTTCAAAATCCTAGGGACACAGGGACATCATAAACAAACCACAAAATAAGGAACTCAGTTAACTGTATAACATGACATTTGAAGCAGCCCATATATCCATCAATAACAAACAACTTATTTAATCTTTTTTTTTTTTTTTCATTAAAAACCTTTACCTGGAAGTGCTAAGATGGGGCACACAATTTGGGTTGCTCCCTGAATCTGTGCTGCTTGAATTTGAATTCTAAATTCCCAAATAATTGCCTTTTTTCTCTTGCTGCTTAGTTTGTTATTTCTCAGTTTACATTATATGTCCTCAGAAACAAGATCTGAAGCAAACACCGACTCAGGAACTGCCACTGGATTCAATCCCAGAGACCTGCAAGAGTCGCTTAAACTCTGCAATCTCCCCGCTGACCTCTAGTGCTGTTGGTGAGTCCTCTCAATTCCAAACCTCCCTCTTTTTGGTTGAGGTACTGGCCATTTTTTGAGTGTCTTCTGGTAAAGGTTATTTGCACTTGAGTTCTTTTGGTTTGGGCTGGTACCAGCAGCCCTTTTGTGTATTTGAACATTTGTTCTTCTGATTTGGGTTCATGGCAGCAGTCTTTTTCTGTTTGCGCTTCTTGGTATGGAAGGAAAATTTCCTTGATTGGCGAATTCTTAAATGTGAGTAATCCCCACTTTGGTATTGAGCTTTTTTCAGTGGAGACCCACCTCCCTAAAAATCAATTTGACCTGTATTCTGAATGTGAGCCAACAAATGATTATTTTGATTTGCATGGGATGGGCTCCTAAATGCTATTAGAGCACTTGCCAACTTTTGATGAGAAGCCTCAGCTTCCAAAGACTAAGATTAAAGGATAAGGTGGTCACAGTTGGACCAGATTGACACAAAGTCACTCGCCACCTTCAAGAAAATTTCCATGCAACTATAGACAACCTGGTCACATGTCAAGCAATTAGACCATAGGCATCCTGCCAGAGAAAACACTTATTCCATGAAAGGCACACTGTAAAACAGACAAAAATTAGGAATTAAATTCCATATATATTTTTTAATCTTTTAGTCAAAGAAATAACATTTAATGTCCTCTTTCATATACTGTTCCAATCCATGAATGGTCCACGTGGCCTACTGATAGTCTGTATTCTTCCTCCCCCACCTAACTCTGTCCCCAGGACTTCCTCCTAAACCTGGACCAAAAAAAAATGGATTCTAACCTTCTCTTCTCCCAAGACCAAACTTCAATTAAGAGGATTTTTAGGCATTGCAGGATACTGTAGGAATTCAATTCCTAATTTTTCTGTGACGGCTCAACCTTTCTATGCCTTGTTTAAGGCTAAACAAATTGAGCTTATTTGAGATGAAACTAATCAGACTTCCTTCAAGGAAATAAAGCAGATTGCTGGCTCTCCCACATGGGACACCCTAATTAGAAATGACACTATTATCTCCTTGTCCATAGAAGAGACAGGAAATGAAAAGGTTTCCTTACACAAGCAGAGACCAACATAGACCTCTATGATATTATAGCCAGCAATTGGATACCACAGCCAAGGGACTACCCACTTGCACAAGGTCCATTGCCACAAAGGCAAAGCTTTTAGAACCAAATGAGGAATTCATTATGGGATCTCCCTTCACCATTTATATCCCTCATTCTGTTGAAGCTCTTCTACCAACAGACAAACTTCTTAGAAAATTCTCTTACTTTCCTCTCCTAATGTCTTCTTTTTGGTGTCCCAAATGTAACTTACTTCCTACTATTTCTGATGAAACTCTTCAGTACTTCATAACCATAAGTGACAAATTGTTAACCCTCAAATGGATTTACAAGAAATGCCAATTGATAATGCAGATGTTATCTGTTATACAGTTGATTACTACATTAAACTCTGAATCTATCCGTTTGGATATTCTATTACTTCTAAACATGAAATAATAGAAGCAAATTCCTTATCTAATGCCATGTCAGCCCAGCAAACTTAACTTTTAAATTTCATAAGAGCATGTATATTTATAGAAGGAAAAAAAGCAAATATATACAGTGATAGTCAGAATGCCTTTGGGAGTACTCATGATCTGGAGATGAAATGTAATGGAAACCAAGAAGTGTTTTTGTTTTTTTTTAATTTTTAAAATGTTAGATCATATAAATGTTACAAAAAAATTATAGGGATTCCCATATGCCCCACTCCCCACACCTCCCACACCCTCCCACATAAACATCCTTCATTAATGTGGTCCATTCATTGCAATTGACAAACGCATCCTGGGGCTTTGCCATTAAGCATGGATCATAGTTCACATTGTAGTCTACACTCTCTCCCACATAGTTCTGTATGATATGTGATGATATAAAATGGCCTATATTTGTCATTGCAATGTCATTCAGGACGATTCCCAAGTCCCCAAAAAACCCCTGTATTATAACCGTTTTTCCTCCTCCCTGCCCCCAGAGCCTCCAGTGGCCACTGGCTCCATATCATGGTAGTAATTTATTTTATTTCTAGCATCACAATATGTCTATAGTAGAATACCAATAAGTCTACTCTAGTACATAGTTCTTTCCACACTCCTGAGGATTCTGGTATGGTTATGTCCACTCTATCTCTAATTGAGGGGGGGTTACAACTGGGGTAAGGGAGGATCATTGGTGTGGGGTGTCAGTGATGGGGGATACACTGGAGGAAGTTCACCTCGGCATACACATAAGGTATATAAAAAATTCAAAAAAAATTTTTTTTAAACTCGAATGGAGAAAAAAAACAAAACAGCCCTTATGTCATGGAATTGCTAGGTGCTACAGTGTTCCTAAAGGCTTTGGCTATAATTAAAACAAAAATTCCTAGTAATTAACAGGCAAATATAAAGGAAAGCATAGCAACCATATGGCAGATACAGCTGCAAAATGTGCAGCGATAAAATTTAACTGTGTTTGTTTCTATAATGACTTTTAAACCAAAAAATTATATTGGAAACATAAGAAAATAACTCCTTGAAGTTCAACAAACTGCTGCTGATCATGAGACTTTTAAAAAAGGAAAACTGCTGGCTGCTTTTATAAGCCTGAAATTAAATCATGATTTGGCCTTAATGATAAACCAGTCCTCTTCCCTAACTGCCACCAGGAAACAGTTTTGCAAGTTATTCATAATATATCTCACTCACTAGAAAACTGATAAAATGGTAAGCTAAGGAAAGCAATATTTCTGGAAACTCTACCATAAAATAGCTATGAAAACATGTTACAATTGTTTAATTTGTCCAAAACCTTTACCCAAGAAAAACCTTTCTCTAGCTCTCAAGGACATTTTCCCATACCAATTGGATCTTTTGAAATTTGACAATTGAATTTTATTCAATTACTCCATCACAAGGTTATAAATATGTTTTCATGGTTTGTCTGTACTCCCGTTGGGCTGAAGCCTTTCCCTATAGACAAACTGCTGTTGCTACCATCACAAATGCATTGTTAGAAAAAATAATTCCAAATTGGAGAATTCCCTTGGAACTTCACGTGGCTGAGGAACCCACTCTGCTGGACAAATTATGAAAACAATATTCAAAATATGGCCTCTTCTGTAACATTTTCAGTGTGCCTGTCACCCCAATCCTCATGGTGGTGTAATTAAAACTCAATTAGCTAAATTCATGAAATCCCTCAATCTACCATGGCCAGAAAGACTTAACTATAGTATTATTAAATCTAAGATCCACTTATTTTGGTAAATATAAGTTAGCCCCACTTGAAATTATAACAGGAGGGCCTATGAAAATAAACTGAAATATCTGATCCTTGATTCATAAAAAGAAATATGCTAACCTATTGTCAAGAACTATCAAAACTATTAAATAAGATGAAACTGATAAAAACAATCCTTTCACAGCATGCTCCAGGGAAACAATGATATTCAAGGCCACACTCTTCAGCCTGATGCCTTTGTATATTGGTAAAGATATCTCCTTAAAAATACACTCCAACCTCATTGGAAAGGGCCCTACCAGATTAACAGCCACAACTACCTCTTGAGTCATTTAATGCACTAAACTTTGTCTTGATATTGAAGCTTGCACTTCTGAAATTTATTTCTGTAATGGTGAAACTAAGCCTAATAAAAATTAATTCCTAACAGTCACCCCCTGAAGACCTCCTTGTTGCTCAAATGTGCCCAATCTCTAAACCAAAATTTACAAATAAACTCCCTACCTTCTCCCCTACTTGGGATGTGATCCCCAGGGATGATCCTCCCTGTTGCCAAGGGATTAATATCAACTGTTGATCAGTGATGCTTTCAGAGAAAGACTTGATCAAAAAGGGAAGTGTAAAAAGAAATTAAACAAAATATATTTAATATGGTTAAGAGATTTTAAATGGAGTCCAGAGGTCACTCCGGAGGTTACATTTGCAAATCTCAGGCAAATATCACAATTTGCTAAAGTATGTATAGCCTCAAGTAACAATGTTCCTCAAAACCATAAGGACATCTGGATATGAAAAACAAACAAGGTAAATAAATCAGTAAACTATGTAACCTGAAGAACATTTGAAACACTCCAAATTTCCACCAATCACAAACAATTTATGCAGTCTTTTTCTTTTTCTTTAGAAACCCTTGCATGGAAGCACAAGACAGACACAATTTGGGTTACTACTGGAATCTGTGCTCATGGAATTTCAATTCTAATTAATGCCTTTGTTGCCTTGCATCATAGTTTGTTATTTCTCCCCAAATCCTTCGGGAGTATAAATATGTCAATGCATTTGGCCATCTCAAACCTAATCTGTTGGAGGAGATGTGGGGGGGGCGGGGGCGGTAAGGGAACTCCATGTGCACTGCCCGAGAAAACCAAAGCGTAAACACCGTCTTAATGACCAGAGACAGATGCTGTCTTAACCACCACAGCTAAGCTGCTAACACCTGTTGTGGCCTCTCCTGATCCACCCCTCCCTTTCTCGCCAAGGCGCAGCGCCACCCCTTCCTTTTCCACCGCAACACAGCTCCATCCCTCCCTCACCTTCCTTACCTTTTATAGGCCTAAAGCCTGTCCCTACCAAGTAAAAACTGCCCAGTCTCACTTCCCCATCCCCCCACCCCCGCTTAGCATAAATACCGAAACCTGCCTAATAAACTTAGACTTGGAAGCCCAGCCCAGTATCCGGAGTGTGCGATAGTCTCCGTATCCGTTATTCATCGTCCGCTGTTAACCGGGAAGTGTCCATCTCCCCAATTTCGTCTGCAGCTTAAGACACAGACCACTGTCTTTAGCCCGCTGCGCTCAGGGACGCCTGAGCCCGGTGGGCCACAACTGCCCTCCCTTCCTCCCCCGACCGCCGGGCCACCCGATCTCCAAGGGAACCGCCCCGGGGGTGGCAATCGGTGGCGGCGGCAGAAAGCTGCGGCAAGCGGCGGTCGGCAGTAAAGCCAGGCCCCCAGGTCGGCGATCAGCGGCAAAGCCCGCAGGGCCACGCCAACAAATGGCGCCCAAACAGGGACTTGACCTCGTCGCAAACAGGGACCCCATCGAGATTGGACAGGGACCAGCCTTAATCGCGCCATGCGCACTTTCAGGTGAATAACCCCATGTAAATATTTTCCCTCATGGGCAACCCTCCCTCTTCTGTAAGGGCCCCTCAGGCCCAGATCGTCCACGCGCTCCTGGCTAGCAGGCGCATTAAGATTTCAGAAAAAGAGCTTGATCAATACTGGGACTTAGTAGTCAGATTCAACCCTTGGTTAACCACGGCCTCCCTATGGGACCCTCAAACATGGGCTAGGCTCTTAAAGCGCGTCTGCTCAGTGGAGGTCCATGAAAACAAAAACTTCCCTCAGCCTCATCCCAGCCTTGCTTGCCATTTATGCCTGCTTAAAAACTGCCCTGCCTGAGGACTAAGCACCTATTCCCCCTGACCTGAAAAAAAAAAAAAAAA
>JAQZBX010019224.1:0-33981 GCA_029593785.1 Cabassous unicinctus
GCTCAACTGCTTGAGCCACATCCACTCCCTGCTTGTTTGTTTTTGCTCATTGTCTGCTTGTTGTCTTGCTCATTGTTTCTTCTCATTGTCTGCTCATTGTTTTAGCTCATTGTCTGCTAGTTGTTTTTGCTTGATATCTGCTATTTTTGCATTAAAATGTCATTTACCCTTTAAAGATATTTTAAAAACAACAAAAATTCCTTTTCCATTTATTTATATAGCTATTGATTTAAGCATTATTTTGTGAAGACTTAACTTTTCATTGGGAATCATTTTTACTTCCTTTAACATTTCCTATAGTGTGAGTTTTCTGGTGGAGAATTTGTTCAGCTTTTGTTTGCCTAAAAATATCTTTATTTCATCCTCACTTTTTTGTTTAGATTTATTTTATTTATTTCTCTGCCCCTCCCCCCCATTGTTTGTGCTTGCTTTGTCTGTTTGTTGTGTTCTTGTCTTCCTTTTAGGAGGCACTGGGAACCGAACCTGGGACCTTCCATATGGGAGGGAGGTGCCTAATCGTTTGAGCCACTTCTACTCCCTGCTTTGTTGTATCTTTCATTATGTTTTCCTCGTATCTCTTGTTGCATCAGTTTGCCATGCCAGCCCATCATATCAACTCACAGTCTTGCTCGTCTCCTTTAGGAGACACCGGAAAGTGAACCAGGGACCTCCCATGTGGTAGACGGGAGCTCAATAGCTTGAGCCACATCTACTTCCCTCATCCTCACTTTTAAAGGATATTTTTACTGATTATAGAATTATACATTGATGGGTTTTTGTTTGATCACTTTAAAAATGTCATTCCATTGTCTTTTACAAGAAATCAGTGATTATTCTTATCTTTTTTCCTCCTTTATGTAATGTGTTTTTAATCTCCAGGAGTTTTTTAATATACTTCTTTATCACTAGTTTTCAACAAGTTGATTATGATGATTTTCTTGTTGTTTATCCTGCTTGGGTTTTATTGAGCTTATTGGATGTGTGAGTTTATAGTTTTCATTAAATTTGACTATTAGTTGTTCAACTTTTTTTCTGGCACTCCATATACACATATTTTAGACTTCTTAATTTTGTCCCAAAGTTCACTGAGACTGAATCATCTTCTCCATGATTTTATTCTCTCTTCAGTTTGGATTGTTCTTATTATTATGTTTTCAAGTTCACTAATCTTTTATTTGGCAGCATTTCACCTGCTGTTGAAGCCATTCAGTGAATTTTTTATTTCATATACTGTACTTTTCAGTTATAGGTTCTATTTTTTTTTTTTTAAGATTTATTTTATTTATTTATTTCTCCACCACCCCCTTGTTGTTCGCATTTGCTGTGTCTGTTCGTTGTGTGCTCATCTTCCTTTTAGGAGGCACTGGGAACCAAATCCAGGACCTCTCATGTGGGAGGGAGGCGTCCAATCACTTGAGCCACCTCCTCTCCTTGCTTTGTTGTGACTCTCATTATGTTTTTCTTCCTTGTGTCTCTTGTTGCATCATCTTGTTGCATCAGCTTGCCACACCAGCCCATTGCATCAGCTTGCTGCCTTGCTTATCGTCTTTAGGAGGCACTGGGAACCAAACCTGGGACTCCCATGTGGTAGGCAGGAGCTCAATAGTCCAGCCATACCTGCTTTCCCTCTATTTGTTTTTTTTTTTTTTATATATATGTAGCTTACATTTCTCTTCTCATTGTGATTTTTTGTTTTGTTCAAGTATTTGAATATATTTATGATAGATATTTATATTCCTTGTCTACCAATTTCATCATCATTATCATTTCTGGGTATGTTCCTCTTGACTGTGTATTCTCCTTGTTATGGATCACACTTTCTTGCTTATTCATATGTCTAGTAATTTTTAATTGGCTGGTGGACACTAAATTTTAGAGTTGTGTATCTGGATTTTCTTGTTTTAAAGAGTGTTGGATATTGTTTTGGCAGTTATGGATATGTTTGATCCATTCAAGTCTTCTTTTTAAGTTTTGTTAGGGTGAGTCTAGAGCAGCCTTGATTCAGGGCTAGTTTAGCCCTGCTATTAAAGTGTAGCCCTTCTGGGGTCTCTATTGAATGCAATACATGCTCAACAAATTCCCTCTACTTTGGCTGATCAGAACTCATACTTTTTCCACCTCTGTGGGCTCTTGGAATTTTTCATCCTTCACTCCCTGATAGTTGTTCTTTGCTGCATCTTGTGGAATTTCATTCTATGCGTGCTCAGCTTAGCATTCAGGTAAAGATTCAAGAAGACCCTTATGCAAAGTTCTGGAGCTCTTTTTCTGCATAGCTTCTTCCTCTGATGCTCTGACTTACGATTTGTAGCTGCCGCAGATTCCCTGAATTCTAAACTCTCTGCAGTTTAGTGAACCCACTGTGCTATGCTTGGGTTTCTCTCTCCCTGCTCTGTGGCCCAAAATATGCCAGCAGAAAGAAAACCAGGAAGAACATAGGAGCCATCTTTTGTTTCCTTTATCTCAGAGATCATAATCCTCATCTTCCTGTTGTCTAATATATAAAAATAGTTGCTAAATATATTTTGTCCACTTTCTAGCCCTTTATGGTAACAGACAAGTCCAAAACCAGTTTCTTTCTTATAACCCAAAGCAGACATTCTTATTAGCTTCTTGAAGGTGGAAAACATGTATTATGCTGCTCTTGCTTCTGCATTTCAGCCCCTGACAGTTGCTTTATTTGTAAATACAGCACAGTGGTTAATAGCACAAACTGCAGAGCTACCCTTGCCAAGTTTGAATTCTGACTCTGTATTTACCAGCTTGCGACACAGGACAGAATATTTTACTTCTCAGTGCCATAATTTTCCATCTATAATATAGGAATGATAATAATTGTACCTACCACTTAGGATTGTTTGTGCTTTAATGAGTTAATGCAAGCAAAACACTTAAAATGCTGTTTGCTATATGGTAAGGCTCAATATGGTAGCTATTGTTAATATTATTATTACTCAACATCAAAACACCAGGTGGCTTATTCCTGTATGACCTTTCATTTTTCTGAAACCTCAGGCAGATCATCAGATAATGAATTAGTCAATGAAATCACATGAGATTGTTTCATTGTTATTATTTCAAAGAATCATGTACCCCTTATCTCCTAGTCAATCCAAAGTAACAAGTAACATTAAGCTCCTTGGCTTGGAAAAAAAGATTTTGACAATAGCTACACCTTAAAATCTAAGGGAATTATAGGTGTACTCTGCCCCTTATCTTTCCATCGAGGTTAGCATTGAAATAGCATATGTGTACTGCATTTCTAACATTGGGGCTTTATTGGAACTGCACTACTGGCAATAGATCAGAAAAGGAACATGTCAATGAATCTGCTTGTAAAGTATCCTTTTATAAATGATTGATTTGCTGGAGTTGTGTATGTAATGTCTATAAATGGGCTGCACCTGAGCCAATGTTACTTTCAAAGAACAGGCCTTTCATATATTTCCCAAACAAAGAGCTGTTCCTGTAGGGAGATCCTTCCTGAAGTTTTGAGAGTTCTTAGGAAAGAGGGAGTCCCAATATTTACAAGTGTTAGGCAAAGGTTTGTTAACCATTTATTTATATACTTAACCAGCTTGGATTTCAGTCATGCATCCAAGAATCAAATATAAATTAAAGTTTTAATATAAACAAATATCTCTGGAATTTGCTCTGTAAATCATCCCATGTGCTACCACCACCACTGTTCTGCTCTCTGGGTAGTAGTCCTTCTTCATGTGCTTAGAATGCCCCTCTGTCTTGGTAATGGACTAAAATGACCAGCTGCCAGGTGACCCCAGTAAAGACATTGGCCTGATCTGAAGTTCATGTCTTGTAAATGTTTAATGACAGCCTTCAGAGGATAAAGGGATTTTAAAAAGCAATTAAAACTCACACCCCCTAATGGGTACTATGATTAAATTAGATTCAGGGGTATTATTTTAGCTTTTGATGTAGTACCACAGTGAAGGGGTCTATATGCTATCACTGATCTAACTAATGCCCCACTGATGTACAGAGAGGACTAATATCAGAGAATAACACATCAGTCATCATTTCTGAGTCATCTAACTGTATCTATCTTATGAGTAATACTTTGAATTTAAATAATCTTTCCTCTATAAAAATTCAGTGCTTTGGTTTTCTTATCTATCCTAACAACATATCTGTGAGGAAAGAAGGGGCTGGATTTGTATTCCTCTTTTTTTTTTTTTACAGGGAAACAGAGAACCAAAGAGATGAAATCATTTGTTTGGGATCTCACTGTGACACAGAACTTAAAAGAGAATCCAGGACCTTGGAACACCAACCTTGCAACATTTCTGCTAGATCAGAGTCAGTGAATTATTTTTATAAAGGGCCAGAGACTCAATATTTTAGATTTGGTAGGTCATACCACCTCTCGCAATTACTCAACTCTGCCATTGTAGCATAAAAGCAGTTATAGATAATACATAAAGAATGAGCATGGCTGGTTCCAATAAGACTTTAAAAAAAAAAAGAAAGAAAGAAAAACAAAACAAAACAGGTGGTAGGCCAGATTTAGCCTGTGGACTATAGCTTTCCAATCCTTGTAATAAATCACGGACATGCTAAATGCTACCTTTAGCTGTAAGGATCATTACATGACAACAGAATGTGACATCTCAACATGCTTCTTATATTGCCACCCGATCTTCACAAGAACCCTGCTGTTAATGACTTTCCATTATACTTATGAGGAAACTGAGATGCTAACTCACTTGTGCAAGGCCACATGGCTGTAAATGAAGTGTGAAAATGACAACGTGGGTCTTCTGACTTCTAATATTTCTCCTCTGCTAGCTGTTCCCGTCAAAGTCTTACCTACACTTTCATTTGGCGGAGGAGGAAATCCAAGTACCTGGGGATATTGAATGAATTCTCTAGGGTCAGTGGCTTGTTAGTGACTAAGCCAAGACTAGAACCACCATCTGTTGGCTTCCAGAATGGTCTTCTATCCCTTCACATTATTGTGAACACTTTCCAGAAAAAAGGTGCCACAAGATAGAATGACGGTATGTCCACTGTATTTCAGTCTTTCAACTTTCTGAAATGATACCATTTCATAAATGATCTTCTTGCTGTGCCAAAAGGTGTCCAGGTACAGAATAAGTCATTTTTTATTCACTTTATCTTTTTTACTCTCTATTTCCAAATCCCAATCTGGATTATAAAATTTTTGTTGGCATACTGCAGTACCTTTTGTTTTATTTTATTCTCTAATTCAGTCTGTAGATAGCATCTCCTACCATAGCACTTTATTATCTCTCCCAATCCAAGGAAGGTGTGAACCAGAGGAACATAAATTGATAAAGGAGACTCCTTGGTGTCAACTGGCACTTCAAAATGAGTGAGTAGAAGTCATCATGATTTCTAGGGTGGTGGATGATAGGGCAATTAACTCTTCTCCTTTGCCTGGGACTGAGGGGTTCCTGGGATGCAGGACTTTCAGCGCTAAAACTGGGAAAATCCTAGACAAACTGGTATGAACTGGTCACACTAATTGCTGAATAGATATTTGTTGGATGAATTGACCACTAACCAAACTCATCCCTGGGCTAATGATTCTTATTTGGAACAGGGGAGAAGAACAGGAGAGCTGTACAGCTTCTTACCAACACAAGTGCATAGGAGGGCCTCATAATTTTGTTTGAAGTTTTGGAAATTCCTAGAAAAACAGACCTAACTAAATTAAAACATAAAAGTGTATATATGAAAAAACAGCCCAAAGATAAATGTAAATCAGTCTGGATTATTATTGCTACATTTCCCACTTATTGACGACACTCATATAATCTGACGATCACCTGACCTAGCAAACATGTAACAAGAGGGCTTTTAGCTCCAACCATAAGAGAAGATACCTGAGAAGGCTCAGCTGAAGTCAGTGCTCAACATGGAACACTACCTGAAAACAACTGGTGATCATCAATTCTTGGCCTCAACAGAGCATCCAGTTGCTAGCACAGATCAGCAGTAAACCCAAGAGGTAGCGCCAAGTTTTCAGACTCTGGATCTGAGGCCATAGGCCAAATGACACTTTCCTGAAATGTCTCTTAGGCCTTCTGCTATCTCCACATATCTGAGAAAATTCTGTTTTTGCAAATTTGGGCTAGATAAAAAGACCTGCTCTGGATTTCCCACTTTAATGGAAAGAATTCCTATTGGACCCTTTAGAATCCAAGGCCTTTAAAAGTTCCTTTGTTACTAAATGAAGCCAGGGGGCTTCATTTCCACCACAGGTGTGGACCAGTTCTCAGTCCTGCAGAATATCAAAGTACATACTGGACAGATTCACACAGCCCAGCAATGGAACAGTTGGTAACATACTAGCCAGGGTTAAAGAACTACAAATGTCTAAAAATTTTGGAAAAAGCAACATAAAGGGTTTTCAGACTTTTCCTTTAGAAACACTCATCACTGGAAGCCTTATTTTTATATTTAGTTACAGCTGGTGGCTGTTTATTTAAGACCTTGGTTAGAAAAATTCAGTTTAACTATGCATCAGTGAATTCTGTTGCCATTACAGACTGGCCAAACCCAATAATGAGTTTGTCTGGTTCTTATTTCAGAGTCTGAATTAGCATATGCGGGGACATTCTCCCTGTCAGACTGTTCTAAGGAATTCAGACACTTAACTTCATTAGGGATATATCTAGCCCCTCCACCTCCTTCCAGGCCACAAATAACCTGTAGCTATTGGGACCCGGATATTCCTTACTTTTTTTCTTCTTAATTCTTACTTTGGCCTTCACTTTTTCTATTTCCTTCTTTGAGTCCATTACTCAAGTCTGTACCATTTTTTTTCCTGTCTCCTTTCTTTCCTTCTGTGTCTTCCTTGACCCATTCTCCCTTTTCAGTATATCACTTGTCAACTTCAACCATTTTTCTTGTTTTTCTCTCTCCTTTTAAAGTGTTCTTGTCTTTATTACCTACTTTCTCTTCCTCTTTTGCAACTTGTGCCTTGTTTTCCACTTGGAATTTCTTTCAGCATTTTAAAAACCAATTATCATCATGCTGTTTTAATAAACTTGATTTTTAAAGTGAGGCACTGTTTTTAAGAGAAAGTGATTTTTAAGGCTGATTTTTAAAGTGGAAACTCCATTACGTTACTGTGCTATAGCAGAGAGGTGAAGACATAAATTAACTAGAGCTGGCTGAGATGGGTAACAGAAAGCCAGTTTGTGGCTGTGTGCCAAAACAAACATGGAGCAGGTGGTGAGAGGCATGAACACATACGTAGATCCAGCTCAGCACATGCTCTACCCACTACATACATACAGCCTGTCCATGCCTGAAGAAAACCAATTTCTCCTCCCTTGAATGACAAATCAAGGCTGTCAAAGTCAGGTACTGATGGAGTCTTTAAAGAGAACAAGTTCAAAAAAGACACAGAGCTGTCTGAAATTGCTATGCTAGTCAACCGTTATTCTGCTAACATGAAATCTGAGCAGCACAGCCCCACTAGCTAAAGTAAAATTGCTTCAGGTTGATAAGCCTGCAATAGTTTTCCTGAGTTTTCAGCAGGATTAGACTCACACCTGCCAATACAGCTTTTGATTATAAAACACAACAGTTGGGCAGTACAGGTAACAATAATTATCTTGGTAATTAGATCCTGTCATGCACTGTATACTCAGGGCCTCGGGCTTTTGTGGAAACAGAAGAGGCACCCTGAGCATCTTTAGAGCACTTGGTCTCTGCTAGTGAGCAGGACGCTAATCAGCTCTTCCTGAAACAATGAGAAAGCAGATTGCCTCTCCTTTAGTAGCTACTTCCTCTTCTTTCTGGTTCAGCAAATTTCAGTTGTGTTGTAGAATAGAAAAGAAGGGAGAGAGCTGTAAATGAGAAGGGGGGTGGAAACTGTGCAGGAAGAAATCCAATTTCTGTCTTGTGCTCTGTGCGTTTCAAAATGGAAATGCTATACTCATTAAACTGCCCATTAAGCAAACAATACAGGGAAACTAGATGGGGGTTAGCAGGCTGGGAGAGAGGAGAAGAGGCATGTCAGAAAGAGGAAACAAGATGAGGCAATTGTTTTTAAAGGAGACTGCAAAATGTTCAACCATAGAAAAGAAAATGCCAGCACAGATTTCATTTAATGATGAAGAAGAGTATCATTTCAATACTGACAACTGGCAATGACATCTCTATGGCAGCCACACAGAACTTTGTTGGTGTCTGACAAGACAGTGTTGAGTCTTGGTAATGGTGTAACTTCCATATTGTGAGTTTGATGCGTAAGGATAAGGTGTGACTAAATACTCGATATATTGACTTGAAGTGAAGAAATGTAGCGGATTTTTGAGAATAGACATGGTTACCTAGTAGTTAAAACAGGGACACAGAGAAAGGATAAGAAACAAACATGGAATAACTACTGTATACCCAGTACTTTCACATATGTTTTCTCGTTTAATCCCTAAAACATACTGGTGTGGTGGGCATCATCAGACTTGGTTCACAGATGAGGAAAGATGAAGGTCCAAGAAGCTATGTAAATAGTCCAAGTTCACATATCTGCTCAACAATGGAGCTAAGATTTGAGAACAGATCCCTTTTGCCTTCCATTCTACCATGCCACCCTCCAGAAAGGAAGAAAAGGAAAGAAACCAGTACTTATGTATCACCAACCATGTGCCAGCTACTTTGGAACATACTCTCACATTCTTCATCTATATTTTCAGCTCTGCCAACATGTAGATGGTTTGACAGACAAACAGTATAGGACCCCTTCAAAAGACAATTCAAATTTCTACCACTGCAATCACCCAAATCTGGTTCCTGGGGTTGGGAGTATTATGAAATCCCCACACTTGGCACCCCTCCCAAACAGTGAAATCTCATTTGGAAACCAAAGGAAAGGATTTGGGATGGAACAATAGAGGAACCCAGAAGAGACTTCTCAACTCTGTACTGCCTTTACAATGGACATTCCTGCTGCCTATCTGGGAGCCAAGCAATACAAACATTGTTTCTACAGATTTGTGGACAGATCTGATTTTCAACAATTTAGAAAACAAGCACAAGGACATGTTTTTCAGTACCTGTAACAATTTGGGTGAGAAACCACTGAATAAGTTATTTTTCTGTAACATCCCAGGCCTCAATAGATGATTATTGCTCAACACTCATTGAGTGCTTGCCTAGTGTGGGCCAAGAACTGTGCTAAGTACTTTACATGCCTTATTTCATTGAATCAACACAAGAATCTAGAGGCAGGTGTGATTGTCTCCATTTCATGTAGAGAGACTAGGTAACTTGTACCAGATCACCCTCAGCTGGAAATGGAACCTAGGAGTTTGCTCCAGAGCCTGCCCACTGTGCTGCCTCTACCACATAGGACTGATTTCTCTAAGCCTTTTGTAAATTGAGTATCTTTGACTTACTATTCTAGAATTTGGTGGTTATCAAGTTTGTAAGACAGGCAACATCGTGCCTATATTCTTCCATCTGCTATTTGCTTAATCCTTTCACCACGGACTCCATTCATCCTCCTACCTCATTCTAAAGAGCACTAAAGTCCTGTTTATGTTTCTCCCATCTTAAAAAGCCCATCCTCTGGCCCCACAACCCCTCTAGCTTCTGTTCTTTGTCTCCTCCCTTAATGGCCAAACCCCTTGAGAGAGTTTCCTTACTTGCTGTCTCTATTTCCCACTGACTTTTCAATCTGCTTCATCTCCACCATTCCACTGAAATTGTACTTGCCAACATCAACCTTCTGGTTATTAAATCGAAAGGATATAAAAGTGTCTTCCTGGAACATCGGGCCTGGTTGAGTATTCTGTCCTTCTTGGAAGACTCTTCCTTTGGTCCCTGTCAGAATGATCCCGTCTCTTTGTTTGCTCCATTTCCCTGCCCGCTCCTTCTCAGTCTTCTTTATAGGCTTCTCTTCCTCTGCCAATTCCTTAATATCCTCAGCCACCTCCTCTTCTCCTGGGCCTTATCCATTTCCAGGGCAGCATTACTAAAGAAGTACTGATGATTTACACCCTCAATGGCTCAAAGCTCTGGTGACATTCATGTACAAACTACCTAAGGACAGTTCATTCTGATCCCCATTCCTGAAGTTCCTTATGTTCTTTGCTTCTGTGAATGTGCACTATTATCTCAGTGGGCCATGCCTCATGCTTTGCCCTTTCTTCTCCTTCAACTCTCACATTGCGTCATCAAGTCATGGCATCACTAACCCATCCACCCTCTCATCTGCACTTGTTTGGTCTTCCCGTCTGTTCTAGCTTTGCCTCTCCCATCCATGCTACCAATGCCCAAGTGACCTTGCAAAGTACAAAAGGGATGATCTCACTACCCTACTTGAAGATTTCAAATGGTTCCCCTTTGCTATGAGAAGTCTCTACTCCTTATCAGAACTTACAAGACTTACAAGAAAGTCTTTACTGTTATCATTATTGCTTGTTTTTTTTCAGCCTCATCTCCCACCACTCTCTCTTGCACTCTGCTTTCCAAACACAACAAGATTCTTTCAGTGCCTTACTGTTCCTTGCTCTTGTCAGTTTCTAAGTGTTCCCACACAGTGTCTTCTGTGTGTAATTCCATCCTCATTCCACCTCCATGTGTCTCAACTGACTTCTAGGTAACTCTTACTTGTCCTTCAAGCCCCAGCGTAAATGTCACCTCTTCTTTGAAGGCTTCCCAGACCTCCCAAGCCTGGACTCAGTGCTCCTCCTATGTTTCCTTCCTGTCTCCTGTACTTTTACACAGATCGGTATATTTTTCTAAAACATAAGTTCCCAGAGTAGGCACCATTTCTCTCTTGATAATTGTTGGACTACTAACTCTTGAGACTGCCTAGCAGAAACACAGGTGTTAAGTATTTTTGAATGAATAAACATATTTTGTAGGGAATGAGAGGTAGGGAAAGAGCAGAGTACCATAATCAAGTGAAGAGGCAATCGTGTTGCCAGAAGGGCAACACAAGAAAGTATGGGAGGTGGTAACTCCAGTTCCCATCTTAAAGATGAAGGGTCCTCTAGAGTCCAATGTAGACAATGGGAGTCTAAAGAGAAGACATAAATTCTGCTTTCCAGGCTGCCTTTCAGGAAGACATCTGTTCTCTTCATCAAGGGATATCTTCCCAGAGCATAGGAAGGAAAAGACAGGGGGTTGGTTTGTTTTGAAAGAGAAGAGGAGAGAACAAGAGAGAATAAAGCCAGGAGAGTTGTTAGGCCCCCTCTCTTGTCTTGTTCAAGATATTTGTCAAGTTTATGCCAACTGTTCCTACGTCTCCCTTAGAAAATGAGCATCCCTGTACTGCTGGCACAAGTGGAGCCATATTATTCAGGGCTGGCCCACACACCCAGAGGTATGAATGCTTTCACATGTGCTCTGGAAATGCAACTCAAGTTCTGGACTGACTGTAGAGTGATGAACATGGTCTGAAGCAGTTTATTACTTCAAGATGATGGCAGGAGGCAGACAGTGGTGGTTAGAAGTAGGGTGGTTCATTTTGAGCAAAGGATGTCAAAAGAGAGGATCTGAACAGCAACTGGCCCTCTGGGACACAGCCATAGACATCTGAGGTGCACTTGTCATTTACAGAGTTCTCTTTGGCCCTGGGATACCCCTATTAATCTAGAAACCCTGTAAGCTATGATGGGGGCCATCATCCCATCCTGGGAAAGTTACAATAGTTCACAGAAGAGAAGAGTTACTGAAGGATGAAGCAGCTGGGAAAGCTTCACGGAGATATTGGCATTTGTGCCAGGCCTTGAAGATTTAGCTTCTGGGAGGGAGAAAGGGAAAGCACTCAAAATTTTTTTCCATACTGTGGGAAAAGGTGTGGAGGAGGATATGGCTAGGGTTTGCCCAGGGAATAATAATTAGACCCTCTTGGCTTGAGAGGCGGGCTCCTATCATAGAATATTGGAAGTCAAGAGAGGACAAAAACACCCTGCAGTCTTCCACAGGTAAGATCAATGGCTCATTTACCTTGCTTCAAAAGGCTGCAAATAGCTATTTTTTATGTTGGAAAAGAAATCCAATAATTTGCTGCTATGAATCTGATAAAAAGCCTTTCCTAAAGACTATAACAAATGGCCCCAGGAGCCCTGCATTCAAGCTATAATATTGTAATACACCACTGGGTGAGTCAGAACATATTGGTTTAGCTGAGCCACTCAGCTGTCTGCACTGAACTCCCAGGGCCCCTGGTTCCTTCACTGGGTTCCATTTTATTCTGTTCTATGCAGGTTTAGAGGGTTCCAGCTCTAAGGAAGGCTAGACTGTGGGTGTACAAAGATGACTGAAGAATGACTGCAGTTCTTAAGAAGCTGTCGATTGGAGGGGGAGATAAGATACTCATATAACACAGGGCAAAAATGTCAATGAAAAGCATGAATGAAGGCACAAAAGTAAGAGACTGATATGGAGCAATGGGAACTCTTATACACTGCTGGTGAGAATGTAAAGAATGTAAAATGGAAGAATCATTTTGAGTTTTGACAGTTTCTTAAAAAGTTAAACATCCATATACCCTATGACCAAGCAATCCCACTCCTAGGTATTTTTCTAAGGAAAAAATAAAACTTATATCCACAAAAAACTTGTACCAGGATGGACACAGTTGCTTTATGCATAAATTCCAAGGCATGAACTACTGGTAAATGCAACAACATGGATGACTCAAAAACGGGATGCCGAGCCAAAGAGATATTCCATTTATATGAAGTTCAAGCACAGACAAACTAATCTATGGTGTCAGAATTCAGAATGGTGGGTGTCTCTGGAGATGGGAGTGAGGGTGGGAGTTGAACGGAAAGGAGAATGAGGAAACTTTCTGGGATGATGGAAATGTTACATCTTAATTTGTGTGGTGGTTACACTGGTATACATGATTACTAAAACTTATCAAGCTGCGATTTTACTGTGTGGCAATTACCTCCCTGAAAAAAATGGGGAGAAACAACAACAAAAAACAACAAAAAAAATGGGGAAAAAATCAGAGTTGGGTAAAGAGACAGCAGGGCTTTGTGGAAGTGCTGCCTTGAGTAAGGCTTCATGGGAGGTGACCTTTAGAGAATGGTTGGGGGAAAGGCAATCCAGGTGGATGAAACAAGGAGATAAAAGGTAGGGAGTGGGGAAAGTGCATTGCGGGTCTCAGGAAGGGCATTTGAGGCAAGGTCAGAAAGGTAGGCTGAGGTCTTAATAGTGATTAGAGCAGTAGGAGCAGAAAGCACTGACTACACATCCCGTAGGATTTGCCAAGGAGAAGAAGGGAAGTAGAATAGTAATTTAAGGGGCTTGAAATGCCTAGAGAAGTATTGTTTGTTTGTGTTTGATTGGAGCGTGTTTGTAAGCCAGAAGGTAGAATAATTGAGGAGGAGAGATCATTCATAGAATAAGGTTCTGGTAGACAGGAATGGCTTGCCCTTAGAAAGGAGAGGGAAACCAGCTGCCTCTAAGGAGAGAAGATGGAGAACTAAGCGAAATTGGAAAGGTTAAAGGGAGAAGAAAATCATGGGTGCTCATGATGTGTGTCCTCTAATACCTCAATTCAGCAGGAGGAGAGATGTCTAGCGAAAGTGAAAGGGGGTAGAGCTGGGGCCCGAAGAACATGAAGAGCTTCAGAACAGGTACTCTAGAGAATTTGAAAGGAGATGGATGCTTGAGATGGATGAAACACTATAGAATGGCATTGAGGGCTATGGAGCACAGATTGATAATGGAGTTAATTTCCAAGACAACGGACTGGCAAGGCATGGAGAATGGAAGTGTATGGTGACCATTGAGAGCCCATTTGAAATGGGTCATATCCAGAGGTGGGGATGAGATAAGGCAGGGCCAATGGAAATTAGGGAAGCACAAGTTTGGAAGGCATGAACTGATAAGTTTATCCTAAGCTGGTAAGTATAAGGTAGTGTTGAACAGTGAAGGCAGCATTAGGGTTCAAGAGATTTGAAGGAGAGCAGCTGTGAATGACGATGAGTTCTAAAGTATGCTGAATGTGATAACATTCAGTGTTGGAAGACCAAGTCACTAAGGATGATGGCGCAAGACGGGTAGGGAGGGAGACCGTGAGCCAAGGACTGAAGTCCTTGAAAAGCTGTAGTGGAGTGTCTCCACTTCCAAGTTTCTATGAGCTTTTGTTACAAAGTACTATTTTAAATATTACTTAACTATATTTAACTCCTTGTATTCCATGAAGTTCAAAATTATTCAGGCTATGTTTTAAAATTTATCTCAATCAAGTCTCTATGAGTGACAGAAGAGTGGTTTTTCTTCTCATTTTACAAACGAGGAGCCTTACTTCAGTGCCCCATCTCCTCCCACCCCTTCCCTACTGCCTGCTCTCCTATCACGGTAGGATTTGGGTGTGTGGAGGTAATTGCTGAAATCACTTGACTATTCAGAAAGTGATTGCATTAGACAAAAGGGCACAAACTGTCATAGGTTTCAGTATGTGAAAAGAAGTTATGCGTTTTGATACTTGAAAAATGAGATTTGCAAGAAGAAAGGAGTTGTTTTATTCTTATTCATACCTTTAGTTCTTTTATTGATTTTTTTATTGAAATAATTCTTGGAGCCCTTTAAAAATAAAAACGCTTAGTTAGGGACTCTCAGATGCCCATATCAAGAGATATATTCAAAAGGCCAGAGGGAGCTGCTCCATACATCATGAAGCAGAAGGAAATGAGAGCAGAACTGTTTCTACCACTTACTGGCTGTGTGTCTCTTGACAAATCATTGACTCTCTGCACCTCAGCTTTCTCATGGAGAAACTGTGAAAGCAAAAGAGCTATACAATGTGGAGTATATGTATTTAATATACTTAAAAAAAACAGAGAATCATTAGTGAATTGTTACATAGAGACTAAATTAATGAAAAAAGTCAACTTGAACTGAAAGAGCATGTGGCAAAGCAATATTAATCCGGGATTTTTCTGGAAATGAGTGTTGATTAATTGACAAGAACTTCCACATCTTACCACCGCATCTACTCTCCCTCATCAGTGTCAGTGTCAGCACCAGCGTCCCCATACTCTGCTCCCCACCTGTTATCATAGAGCTACGTCAGCTTATATCCAAAGCCAGTTTCTACCTGTGTGTGCTAGATCCTCTTCCCTTTTGCCTATTCAAGGAATTGCTTCATTAATTCTCTCTTCCAGATCTTGTATTTTTCCCTCTTTACTGGATTGTTCTCATGAGCAAACACACATGCTGTTATTTCTTTCTTAACATTTTTTTCTCCACCCCATTTCTCCTTCCAGCTCTGTACTGCCTTGACAGAAGGCGAGGGGGTCCCTGTTCTTGAACCTTAAAGAACCTTAAAGAGCCCCATTCTGGCTCTACTCCCACCACATACTTCCCTAGGCTTGAGGAGTCTGCAGGATGAGGGGAAGTGCTTAGGCAGAGCTGATGCTTTCTGCTTTCTGGACCATACTCTGGGTACCCTGGACCCCAGAATTCCCTGTTCAAATGATCCAGGACCTACACAGTTCTCTTTTCAGGGTTCATGTATCCTAGCGGAAACCATATTACTAATTTACACACCCCTAGGCTTGACAGATATCCAAGGGATAGCCATCTATAGGGGTGTGGACAGAACTTAGACATCCAGGCTGGGTGTCCACACACAAGCACACAAGGCCCATTGCTATATGAGATAGAGCTGAGGTTTGGAAGGGAAAGGGTGTAGACCACAGGCCTTTTCCCTTTGCGACCATGTGCTGACATGGAACTCCAAAGTCCAAGAATTCTAAATCTAAATCTGGTTTTCCAAATTCTTATGGAGGTATATTTGCCACTGGAATGGAAAGAATATATTTTATTTTACAGTTTGTTAGCCTGATATATAACATTTACATATTTAGATATACTATACAGGCCTCCATTTGTTCTTTTGTCCTAGACCCCATAAATGTTACGGGTACACCATTAACTACTTATTCCTCTTTGCAGCAAAATTCCACTAAAGACTGGTTTGTAGTCAATATGTCTACTTCTTACCACCCTATTCTCTCTTAAACATACTCATACCATGCTCTTGTCAAAGTCACCAGTAACTCAGTTTACTAAATCCAATGATTGGCTCTCATTCCTCATTTATCTGAGGTGTAGCCACGTATGACACAGGGGCTCACTCCCTCTTCCTTGACATACTTTCTCCACTTGGCTTCTAGGATACCACACTCTATGAGTTTGCATCCTACCTCACTGGCTTCTCCTTCTCAGCTCTTTACTGATTCACTCTTTTATCTTATACCCCACCTCTTAATGTTGGAATTGGCAGGGCTCAGTCCTTGAACCTCTTTTTTCCTTCTATCTATACTCACACCCCTGTGATTTCATCCAGGCCTGTGGCTTTATTGCTGATGATTCTCAAATGTCTTCTTCAGCTCAGATCTCTTCCTTAACTCTGTACTCTCTACTTGACATCTCTACTGGGATGTCTAACAGGCATCTCAAACTCACACATGTCCAAAACAAAATTCCTGATCTTTCCCAAACTTGCTCCAGTTTATATCAGCTCCACCTCCCAATTCCTTAGACCAAAAACCTTGGAGTCATCCTTTACTCTTCCAATCTATCAGGAAATCATATTTGCTATATCATCAAAACATATCCAGAATATGACTATTTCTCACCACTTCAGCTGCTGCACATCCTGCTCCAAACCCTAATCATCTTTTGCCTGGACTACTGCAATAGCATTCTCACGGGTCTTCTTGATACTACTCTTGTCCCTTTCAGTCTATTATTGACACAAAAACCAGTGTGATATTGTTCAAATGTGGCAGATCATGTTGCTCCTCTGCTCTAGACCCTGCCATTGTACCCTATTTCATGCAGAGGAAAAGACAAAGCTATTAAATGTATTCAAAGTCCTACATTTTCTAGACCTTGTTATTCTCTGATCTTCTTAGCCTCCTCTCTCTTGCTCACTCAGCTCTAGCCACGCTAGTCTCCTTTCAATTCCTGGAAGATGTCAAGCATGTTCCTGATTTAGAACCTTTATTCTGGCTGTCTGGTCAGCCTCTTCCCTCAGTTATCTACTTAGCTAACTCCCTCACCTCCTTGAGGTCTTCGTTTAAATCTCACCTTCTCAGAAAGGTATACCCTGACCACCGTATTGAATACTATATCCTGTCTCTACTCACAGGACTTCCTAATTCACTTTTCTCTTTTCCATAGCAATCACTGCTTCCTAACATTCTATACTTTACTTATTTAGTATCTGTCTTTCCCATATCATTATCCCATAGGACTCTCTGTTCAATATAGTAGCCACCAGTCACACATGACCACTGAAGTACTTGGAATGAGGCTAGTATGACTGAATCATTGAATTTTAAAATTTATTTCATTTTATTTAACTTAAATTGACATTTTTATTTAAATAGCCACATGTGGCTAGTAGCTACTATATCAGGAGCAGTTCTAGAATATGAGCAGGGATCTTTGTTTCATTCATCAAGGTCTCCTAAACACCTGGAAGATGATTAAAGTCCAAGGCCAAGTTTCCCAAGGCCTTTCAGTCTATCACTGGTATGAACAGGGTTTGTACTCCAGGTACTCATCACTTGGGAAGCCTACCACTTTCCCAGCATATGAAGGAAATATCCAGAAGTCTGGCAGCATGCCCTACAGGTAAGCACAGTGTCTGGTCCACAGTTTTACTGATTTTATAATAAGCAAATGCTGATTGTAAAATGCTCACCCATATAGATTAAGGACAAAGACAATCTCTCCTGTACAGAATCCAACCCTCCAATCTCTGCAGATACATAATCCACTCAGTTCATATGCGGCCATCATCAAAATTCAGGGCAGACACTCTCCACAGTCATGGTCTTCCAGGGGGAGGTTATTATAAATCTATAAAGCATTGTGCCATCCCAATGGTGAGGAAGATGAGGGCACATTTCATCATTCACTGATGAAAAGGTTGAAGTCACAGAAGGTAATGTTTTATGCAACTGCATCCTGGAAACTAAGCAGAACGACCATATAGCTGTGGAAGTTTATGAGATTTTGGCAGAATGAAAGTACCATATAGGAAAATAAACAACTCTAGGGTGAATGATATTTTTAAAAGCTATTATGGAGGTGAAATATAAAATCAGTCTTATGATACTAAATCAAGAATTTCAAACTGTTTTCTTCTTAAATATTATTTTAAAATCCGTAAGACCAACATTTTCAGTTGTGTTAAGGTATTGAAGAAGTATAGAAGCTTTGCTAAACTGCAGTAATACTGAGGATTAGGCAATATTTTGCTGCTACTATCTGTTTAGGTTCCTAGTAAAATTATCAGTCATAATGTCTGTAATTTACTTTAAAATACATCAGCATGTACATTCTAATACTTATTGCCATTTCTCGGGTTAAGTTATAACCCAGGGACTGCCTGCATGCTTATCAAGAAAGCACAATGCAGGGGTAGTCTTTCCAATCTGCTACCACAGGTTTATGGCACCTGCATCTCAATCCACAAGCAATACTTTTACAGTTAACATACTGAAAGTCAAAAATGGGTTTGTTTGTTTTTTATTGATAGAATTAGTAGCCTGTTACATAGTATGGTGAGTGTTAGAAATGGGCTCTCTTTAGTGAAATTAAAAGTGTCCATTAAATGAGGATTGGCAGAAGTATTTTAGAGACACTCCCCTTTGCTCAAACAGGGTCCAAGAATTCAATTAAGCCTATAGTCTGTCCACTCAGGGATGATGACCTAGGCTAAATCCTTAAATAGTCCTTTGCCCAGAATCCTACCCCTGGAATCTTCATGATGGCCTTCAGTGAACATTTTGTACAAAGTGGGGAAGAGAGCACCTAAAAATACAGAGCTGGGATTTGCTTGAGCTGACAGGTCATATGAACTCTATATGTGTTTGCTTGCTAATGATTATTTACTTAACGGATGTTTTATTTATGACAGTATTTTTCTGAAATTTCTGTTCATTATAAACCTAGTAGTAACCTAGGTTACTCAAGGCTTCTTCAGTGGCTACCATGACTAACCAAAAGAACCTAAGAGTTGCATGTGACCAAATTAGACCAGGTTGGCTCACAATCAATAGCACAGAGGATGGAGGAAAATTCTAGTGCCAAAGGACAAGAGGAACTAAAACATCAAGAGTAAGATTACTAGTCCTGGGAATGAGCAACAAGATGGTTTACTTCCCCACCACCCCTACCCTGTCTTAATTTAGAAGTAAAATTGGGGCTGAGAAAGGTTAAATGTTCTTTCCAAGTACAAACTAATTTCAAAAGCAGGGGAACCTTTGATATCATCATTACTCAAGAGCTACCAGTTGTTGAACAATTATTATGAGCCTGGCATACTAGTAGGTACTTAAACATGTAATTGCTGATTCTCCCCAAACCCTTACAATGTGAGTACTATTATCTTGATTTTCAGAAGAGGGCACTGAAGTTCAGAAAGCATGCTAGCAGATGCTGTCAGCGCTCCACTTACCTGCTCCAGGCACTCAGCATCCTCACTAGATTGGGAGGAAGGGACCCTGTGCAAACACCTGTCCCCAGGGCTTTCTCAGCCTGCTTGAGGATTCAGGCTGGAGGTGCTGGACATAATGCCACAGGGATCAGCCCTCAGCCAGTGACTAAAGCTTCCTCCCACCAGGTGGGATTCCTCTGAGGCATGTTCTGCACTGCCTCCCAGAGTTGACCCCTTAGCCCACAGGAGGCAGTCACCTGCTGGATAATACACGCTTTTTGGTTTCCTTCCATTCTCTGACTCATTTCCCCACTCCCCATCAATGCTCCATGGGTTCACCTTTCAAATAAACTACCTGCCTCAAATCCTTGTATCAGAAAATGCTTCTGGGGAACTACAATCTAAGTCAATTATATAATTTTCCCAAGGTCACACAGCCAGCTAGCAAGTGGCAGAGCTGGACTTTGAACTCAGGTCTATCTCAATTCAAGGATAATGCTTGTATTAGTCAGCCAAAGGGTTGCTGATGCAAAATACCAGAAATCTGTTGGGTTTTATAAAGGGTATGTATTTGGGGTGGAAGCTTACAGTTACCAGGCCATAAAGCATAAGTTACTTCCCTCACCAAAGTCTATTGCCAGGTGTTAGGGCAAGATGGCTGCTGATGCCTGCCAAGGGTTCAGGCTTCCTGGGTTCCTCTCTTCCTGGGGCTCTGTTTCTCTCCAGGCTCAGCTGTGCTCTCTCCACAAGGCCAGCTATGGACTATCAGGTGAACAGCTCTGTCTCTTTCCCTGGGGCTTCTGCTGTGTCTAAGGAGCCGTCTCTATTCCTGTGCTCTTCTCCTGTGTATTCATTTCCTGGGCTCCAGGTCAAAACTCAGGATCAGAACTCCAACTCACTTCTCTGCCGTGAAGTTTTCTCTGTGAGTCCCTGCCCTCCAAGTGGGCTGGAACTCAACGTCCTACTGATATGGCCCAATCAAAGCCTTAATCATAATTTAATCATGTTCAAGTACAGACCATTTTACAAACATAATCTAATATCTATTTTTGAAATTCATAAACAATATCAAACTGCCACAATGCTCTTCAATTCCATATATTTGAATTACGTCTTCCTTCATAAGTAAGTGATACAAGATAGTGCTGGATTGGAGAGAATGAATATTAAAGAAAAAAAAAAAAAAAAACTTTTAGTTTGTGGTTAGTGTCTCAAACCCTTGTGTCCTTAGAGTTTGCACTCACTTTTCTGCATAATAGCAATATGGACCAGATTATTTTAATGATGTCCAATAATCTGATTAGTTAATATGGTTGGCTGAATAATTGCCCCCAAAGATGTCAACATCCTAAGCTCAGGAACCTATGAATGTTACATTAAATGGCAAAAGGGGACTTTGCAGATATGATTAGTTAAGGATCTTGAGATGGGGAAATCATCCTGTATTATCCTGGTGGCCCATTGTAATCATGGCAGTCTTTATAAGAGGGACCCATGAGGAGTCAGAGTAAGAGAAGAAGGCTATGTGATGATGAAAGTAGAGACTGGAGTAGTGTGCTTTGAAGATGGAGGAAGGGGCCACAAGAGGCTGAAAAAAACAAACTAGGATATGAATTTGCTCCTCAGAGCCTCCAGAAGGAAACAGTTCTGCCTTGACATTAGCCCAGTGAAATTGATTTTGAATTTCTGACCTTCAGTACTAGAAAATAATATATTTGTGTTGTTTTAAGACACTAATATTTGGTAAATTGTTACAGTGGCAAGAGGAAACTAACCCAGTCAACTAAACATTGACAGTGATAATAAAGTCAGTATTTGTTCTGCCCTTACAATGTCTAGGCATTGAGCTGGGCATTTTCTGTGGACCATCTGGTTTAATCCCCACAGCAATCCTACTGAGGAACTATTTTTAATCTCCTCATTTTACAGATGAGGAAACTGAGATTTAGAGAGGTCCAGTACCTTGACCCAAATCAAATAGTGAATAATTGATATTGGGTCTTTCTGACCTCAAAACCATGTTTGCAACAAAAGCACCTGCATCTGAATCCTTGCAACTGTGAATAAAAGGAGGTAAGTGAAAGGACACCAATGATCAATGTAGCAAAGCAGCTGGACTTCAATTACATGTTGAATATAGTGAAACAGTTCCATGTACAATATTCTGTTGAACACAAATCACTCCAGTCCTCAGTCTGTTTTTCCCATTACAGAACCTCTTCCCGGTTTTCCTCTATGTTTCTGAAAAAGGGCCACTTAATCCAAATAGTAGTGATGGTCAGATGGGAATAATTTAATAATTACATGTTTTGGTTCTTCAGGTCTTCTTACATCTAGCTTCTATCAGAATTGAGCCAACAAAAAACTTCCCAGCAACCTTCTTGAAATCAGAAATGGCTTTATAAAACAGAAATAAACATATCTTTTTTTCAACTTGAGTGCATTTTCATTTCTAAAACAAACAAAAAACTCAAGTGATTACATTCATTTACAAAAGAAGTAGGATATGACTGGTTCACTTAGCTAGATCTTGTCTCCATATCTATGCCATACCCTAAGCTCTTCTAGAACAGGGTTTGGGTCTTGTATACCTTTTGTTCTCTCTTTAGCATCCAACATAAGGTGGCCTATCAATCAACTCTGAGAGAGAGAGAAAGAGATTGATTCATGGGTAAAGGAGTGAAAAATGATGGAACAAAAGAATGAAAAAAAGAAAGCAACATTATGGACACATGGGAAAGGAGGTAGAGACAGTTTCATAGAAGTCCTGCATTAAACAGTAAACATTTGCAGGCCATTAACTGTGATAAGGGTTTTTGTTTGTTCGCAACTTTGTATGTAGAGCTACCCTTTACTCCAGGATGGTAAGTAGGTTTCAATTTGCCTATGCCAACTTTGGTCAACTGATATTGGCTGCCCAGAATCCTATGTGGAAAAGAGACATAAAGGCCACATGCAGGCTCAGCTGGAAGGAAGGATTGGTGAGATCTGCCATAACTTAGAAGTGGGGAGGTGCCGGAGTACTCTGCCTGTGCTGAACTGACAGCACAATTTGAACAACTGTGGGCAGCACATACTGCCCATACTCATTCTCTAAGGCAATGCAAACATCTCCAGAATGATCTCTACTCTTTGAATATGCAGTTTCCACCTCTGCTTCTTCAATAATTTCTTCAATGTGACAATCAGCAAATCTTACTTATGCTTCTAGGCATACTCAGAAACAATGGCTTTAATTTGAAAGAAGATATTTGAAAAGAAGTTTGAATCAATGTTTGTCAAGTTCTTTGAAGATGAGGAATATTATACAAGCCAAGAATCATTAACAACAATAAAGCTTTGTATTGTATTCCTTAACAATACAAATGTGGTTGGATGTTATTCTACTCAAGTTCCTTTGCTGACTCAGTGAATGAATATATCTTTACTTCCCACGTAATAACTGTGTGAAATGAATGTATACAATTTATAATAATTTAAATCACTTATAATACCTATGAATCTTAAAAAATTTTTTAATGAATTGTCTTACTTTGAAATTATTCAATATGCAATCACTAGATTTCATGTTTTATATTTATTTCTTCCCAGGCACACATACTAGAGCCATTCTATGAAACTTTTTCCCACTCTAAGAAAGCAACCAGAATCAAAAGGCCACTCAGAACATTGTCTTTAATAATAATAATAATAATAATAATACCTTTTGAATCTCTCAAGTTTACAACTTTTTCAACTATACCATCTTATTTTTATTTGATATATGTCCTACAGTACTATTCCCAAATTACAGATGTTAAATGAGGCTAAAAGGGGTTATTTATCCAGCTAGTAAATAAATGGCAGTGCTTGGACACAAACTCAGATGACCTAAGTCCATATCGCCATGCTGGACTTGCCTGTTTCTATTACACCACCTTGTGAATGCTGTGACCCGAGCAAAACGCAATTCCTCACTGTACCAAGGCCAATCCCACCTCTTCTATTTCTCTCACCTTTTCTCTTTGCCTGGTCCACCCACCCCCTCTCCCCCATCTATCCAAAATTGATAACTCTTCATGGTTCAGCTCAACTCCACCATCTTCATGAGTCTTCACTATTCTGGCTGAACTCCAACTCCTGAAGTTTTAATATTCAATGACATTCTCTATGCTGTTTGATCTTGATTCACTCAGCAAATAATTCTTAAAGGCCTACCATATGCTAGGTACTATTCAACAGTGAATAGGACTGACTTTGATGGAACTTATGTTCCAGTTGGGACTTTTACCTCTAAGTGTTCATATCTAGAGTTTAAGCTCCTTGATGACAATAACCATGCTTGTGTTTCCTCTCTGTTTATGAAATACTGATGCAATTCCTCTGCTTCATAGCTTATCACTACATTTAAAAAGTGGTTATCCTGGTGTAGTATGTAGCTGGCAAATGTTGGGGGAACAGACAAGTAAATTTCTTTGAGATACCAGCTTGCTCCACTCTCCTGTAATTTTAACTCTATGAAATCTATATTACTGTTGACTAAGGTACTTAGGAATTCTTAGGAGGAACCTTGTAAAGGAATTGTAAGGAAGAACTGCCTGGAGATTGGTTTCCTGTGTATGCTAAAGCAAGATCCAAAATACCCATTTCTCAGAGATATGCCTGGAGAGTCCCACCACACTTGGGAACATTCAGGTTTGAATTATTGTGTTCATTAATATATTTTTCCTTTCTTTGATATTTTCCTTAAGGACAACTAGAGCTGCTTTTATAACATTTAAGGAGTGATAAGAATTTAGAATTAGGATAAGCCACTTGCTCAAAAAACATCCTTTAAGATTTTAAAATAACCAAAATGAATAAGGATGGAGTTGAACCTCCCAAAATAAAACACTTGCCCCTCCCAAATCTCATAGGAATTGACCAGAGGGGAAGTTTTAGGATTTCTTCCAGATAATTCATCTTGGGAAATTTGGCATCTTGGATGCTTAAAAATACTTGGTTAAACAAAAATACTTGGTTGCTGTGTTAAATTAAACTTATATTTAACAGACAGAAGGCTTTATCTACACAAAATTGCTCTCTGAATACTACATGTACACACACATGTGTATACATATATATATCTTCAGGTGATTATAGAGTTTAGTTTGCCTATCTTCCTGGGGGATCATAGGATACCAAGGCTGTTTCTGGAAAATGATTTATGAAAATATCCTTTTTTCACAAGGTGTGAGATAGGGGTCTTCTTTCTTTCTTTTGGATATGGCTAATCCAGTTCTCCCAGCACCATCTGTTGAATAGACTATTCTGGCCTAGCTGGGTGGGCTTAACAGCCTTGTCAAAAACCATTTGACTGTACATGTGAGGGTCAATTTCTGAGTTCTCGATTCTGCTCCATTGTTTAAACTGCCTCTCCTTATGCCAGTAACATGCTGGTTTTATTTATTTATTTATTTTTACCAGAGTAGCTAAGTAATATGCTTTAAAGGCAGGAAGTGAGAGTCCTCCAACTTCGTTCTTCTTTTTTAAGACATGTTTGGCTATTTGGGGCCCTTTACCTTTCCAAATAAATTTGATTATTGGCTTTTTGATTTTTGCAAAAAAAAAAAGCTGTTGAGATTTTTATTGGGATTGCATTGAATCTGTAAATCAATTTGGAAAGAATTGACATCTTAACGATATTTCATTTTCCAATCAATGAATATGGAATGCCCTTCCATTTATTTAAGTCTTTGGTTTCTTTTAACAATGTTTTGTAGTTTCTGAATACAGGTCCTTTATGTTCTTGGTTAAGTTTATTCCTAAATATTTGATTGTTTTAGTAGCTATTATAAATGGAATTTTCCCCCCTGATTTTCTCCTCAGATTGCACATCAGTAGTGTATAGAAACACTATAGATTTTCGCATATTAATCTTATATCCCGCCATTTTGCTGAACTCATTTATTAATTCTAGTAGCTTTGTTGTTAACTCAAAATGCATCAAGGACCTAAATATAAAAACAACAACCATAAAACTCCTAGAAGAAAATGTAGAAAAACATCTTCAAGATCTTGTGGTAGGCAGTAGTTTTTAAACCTTATACCCAAAGCATGAACAACAAAAGAAAAAATAGGTAAATGGGACCTCATCAAAATTCAACACTTTTGCACTCAAAGGACTTTGTCAAAAGGGTGAAAAGGCACCTGAATCAATGGGAGAAAATATTTGGCAATCACATATCTAACAAGGGTTTAATATCCATGATCTATAAGGAGATCATATAACTCAACTATAAAAAGACAAAACGGGCAAAAACCTTGAAAAGACAATTGTCCAAAGAAGAAAAACAAATGGTGAGGAAACAGATGAAAAAAGTGTTCAAGATCACTAGTGATTAGGGAAATGCAAATCAAAACTACAATGAGATTAGACTGGCTGCTATTAAAAAATAGGAAAACTGTATATGTTAGAGTGGATGTGGAGAAATAGGAACGCTTATTCACCATTGGTGGGAATGTAGACTGGTGTAGTCATTGTGAAGGACTGTTTGGCAGCTCCTAAGGAAGTTGAATATAGACTTATCATGGGACTGGGCAATACCATTGCTAGGTATATACCCAGAAGAACTGAGAACAGTGACATAAATAGACATCTGCACACTGATGTTCACAGCAGTGTTATTAATGATAGCCAAAAGTTAGAAACAACTCAGGTGTCCATCAACTGATGAAGCAAATTGTGGAGTATACACACGATGGAATATTATGCAGCGGTAAGAAGAAATGAAATCATGAAGCATATGACAACATGGATGAACCTAGAGGACATTATGTTGAGTTAAACAAACCAGACACAAAAGGACAAATACTGTATGACTGCCCTATTATGAGCTACAAATACTATTTGAAATATAAATCTATTATGTGAAATATGAGTATGGGTAGACTTGCATATATAAGACTTTCTTTGAAGCTGAACAAATGTAATTTAATATTACAAAATGTTGCTATCAGACAAAACAACAAACAAACATTATACTAAGTGAAGGAGACCAGATACAGAGTACTACATACTGTATGACTCTATTTATATAAAATGTAAATATAAATCAAATTATAAAGATGAAATGAGATTAGTGGTTATGTAAGTCTGAGGAAGGAATGCTAAGGGGTGTGGAGTCTTTCTTTTTGGAGTGATGAAATTGTTCTAAAATTTTTGAAATGATGAATGTACAATATTGTGATTATACTAAAAGCCACTGATTATATCCTTTGGATAGATCATATGGTATGTGAATATAGCTCAATAAAACTGCTTATTGAACAAATAAATAATTGTGCAAGAATAGCTAGAAACAGGAGGTATATATAGCAGGGAAAACATTGAGAGATTGAGAGGTGAGGAGATTTCTTGTTTGTTTGCCTGTTTTTTGTTTATTATTATTATTATTGAAATAATGAAAATGCTCTAATAATGATTGAGGTGATGAGTGCACAGCTAGGTGATTGTACCAAAAACCATTGATTGTACACTTTGGATGAATTGCATGCTTTATTAAAATGTATCAATAAAATTGATTTGCTTTTTAAAAAATATTCTTTTTCCTATGGAAGTACATGGAAAGGTAACTTGGAGCTTATGCCAGTTCTAGTTCTCTGAGATCAGATTTTTTTCCAGAAGCAAATTATGGCCTGTGCTGACATCCCCAGGACAGCCAGATTCACTCAGGAGGTACGAGAGCTCCCCAGGTGCTTGGAAACATCAATGGCAGAAAGCCGTGATCAAGGAAATAGTAGGGCATGTCAAGTTTGGAAGACTGTATTACTTGTGTATCCCCAGCTCTCCCCATCATACTCTTATGTGGCCCCCTTGACATTTGAGAGCAGGGTTAGAATAGAATAAATGGAAGAATGAAGGGGATACAGGCTATGACAGGCACAATGATATGTGTTCATCAATCCATTTTATTTTCTCCCGGACCTGTACACAGAAAGGTTCCATTTATGGAACACTTTGCACCTAGAGGAGACCATGCAACCTGTTCTGTTCAGTGATATTTGGGAAAAAGTCATCTGTGATACTTCAAGCCTGGGCTCCAAAAACCTCTCTTACAATCCTCCATTCTCTGTCTGGTCAGCTAGATGCAGACGTTCCAGGGGAGGGCTTCAAGGCTCTGAGACCTTAGGGCACAGCAAGGCCAGTGGATGGAAGAAGTCTGGGTATCTGAATAAGTGTGTGGTACACAAGTCTTTCACACACTGATCCCCATTAGATTGTGATATGAGGAAGAAATAAATGTTTGTTTTGTTAAGCCATAGAGATGGAAAATTGTTTACTGTAGCTGCTAGCATTACTTACCCTGACTAAGACAAAGTTATAAGGACCCTGAGCCCTCTGATTCCTGATGGAGTAGGACTAGAAAATCGGTGTTACATATATGCATATGTGTATACTGAATCATAAGTACAATTTATTAAACCTTTTCCATAAGAAAGGCATCAAATAAATACCAAACCAGGCATTTCAGAATGATTCTTTATGTACTTATAAAGTAAAAGAAAGGAGTCTTAAGGTTGACATATTCATTACGTAGCCATGTCAGAGATGGCCACTACCAACTTCAGGCTATTTATGATCATTAGCTATTTCCCCTAAGCAAAAGCTAGTATTCATAAAATAATTCTCTACAAACTTTACTGAAAAAAAATGGAGAAAAGACCCACTGGGTAAAAGTATTTACAGCCAACCAAGCAGTCCACAGAGCAGAAGAGCTAAGCTTACCAGGCTGCTTTCTGGGCTAATCTGGGACCTCAGGTACCTCAGTCCTCTCCTGGGCTGTGAAGGTACCATTTAAAAAGCCCCAACTCATTGCCCAAAACAGTGCATATGGATAGAATATACAGACTAATATGGAAATGGACTGAGTTCTGGCAGGTAAGCATGTATCAGTTAAAAGTCTCCTGGGCCTTACTTCCCTGATTTCTTAGATGCCTGCATAGCAGCAACCAAGGGATTCTGAGTTATAATGACTACATGCCCCAATTCCCCTTCCTGTAGGGAGAAACGCCTTCCCAAGGCCTCTTGCCTTTGTTTTATTCTGCTGCCATCAAGCGAGGTGATAAGAGATTGTTTTGTTCCCTAGAACAACCCTTACAATACCATTCACTCTTCATCCCTCAGCCATCTCCACTCATTAGGACTCAACTTCTCAGGCACAGAGCAAATGCCGCCTCCTCCAAGGAGACTTCCTGAGTTTTCTTCAACCAGGTGTGAATGTTCTCTCTTTTCAACTTCAACAACACTTGCAAGTTTTTGAATTTATGGTATTTTGACTAGTTATTTAGATATATTCATATCTTATTTCCCTTTCTAGAGGATAAACTTGAGGGAAGTACTGTTTATTTTCTTCAGAGACCCAACTTGATCCAACACAAAGTAGAAGTATAATAAATATTTTGATTTGACTTTTCTGCCTCTCATAGAAAAAACAGGATAGAATAAGGTTAGTATCAGGAAGTGGGAAATATTTTTTCCCTATTTTTCTGAAGGACCTTGGTCTTGGGAGTACTACTCCATGTATTCAAATCCTGATTTTGTCACTTATTAGCTGTGAGATTCAGCTAAGGTACTCACCTCTCTCAGTTTTAATTTCCTCACCCATTAAATGAGATTAGTCATAAGATTATACATGTAAATAATTTAGACAGTGTTTAGCACATAGTAAGAGCCCAATAAACACAGTTATCATCATAATTTCATTGGAAAAATTGATTATTTTCGTTAAACAAGGATTGTGAATCCAAGTGCCTTTACAGTCCACTCAGGAAATGTAAATGAGTGAAGTAAAAGGGTTGAAGTTCAGAATTTAGAGGTGAGAAGAATAAGTAGCCAATTATTACAGAGTCAGATTAATGCTATGACATGGGTTTACAAGGGAACACAAAGGAGGGGTACCAAACAGCCTTCAATACTAAAGGAAGGTATAACAGCAACTATAATTGATTGCTAACATTTACTGAGTGATTCAACTGTGAGAAGGAGTTGTTATGTGAGCTGAGCCTTAAAAGATGAGCCAGGTGGATGAGAAAGGAAGAATGTTAGAAGCAGAGGGAACAGCATATAAAATGTGGAATTGTGAAATAATTTTGTGTTTTTTAGGGAATTTCTGGAAGGATTGTTTGGTCAGAGGGAAGGTCCACATGGAAAACTGGTAAGAAATCACGCTGGAGAATTTGGCAGGTGTCATATCATGAAGGACTTTATGTACATGCTCAGTAGTTTGGATTTTGCCTTGAAAGCAACAGGGAGTCCATTTTAGGAAGATAACTAGTGGCAAAGCAGTAATGAGAGATTTTGATGACAATCAAATTTCTGTTTGAATGTATCTATTTGTTGCTAAGGTAACAGCAGAATGAATGGAGGAGAGGTGAAATTTTGAAGGTAGAATTGACTTATTTTGGGGATTGATTGCATGGAGAGGGGTGAATAAGGACAAGAGGTTTAAGTCAATGCTAAGCTTTCAGGTTTGGGTGACTAGGATGATAATTTGCTATTGCTAGAGATAGGCTGAAGTAAAGTGAGATAAAAACTCTGCTGTAGGTAAGTTGAGTGTAAGAACCTATAGGACATGCAAGTGGTAATGTTGGCTACATAGATTTTTAAAAACATATTTTTTAATGTTTTTAAAGATACTAAGATTGCATAAATGTTACACAAAAAATATAGGGATTCCCATATGCCCTGCTCCCCACACCTCCCACACCCTCCCACATAAATAACATCCTTCATTAGTGCGGCACATTCATTGCAATTGATAAACACATCCTGGGGCATTACCACTGAGCATGGACCATAGTTCACGTTGTAGTCTACACTCTCTCCCCCACAAATCTGCAGGTTATGGGAAGATATGTAATGGCCTATATCTGTCATTGCAGTGTCATTCAGGATGATTCCCAAGTACCAAAAAAGCCCCCATATTACCTGTTTTTCCCTCTCTCTGCCCCCAGAGCCTCCAGTGGCCACTGCCTCCACATTCATGATAAAAGTTCTTCCATTGCTAGAGTTACATTAAGTCTATAGTAGAATATCAGTAAGTCCACTCTAGTCCATAGTTCATTCCCCAATCCTGAGGATTCTGGGATGGTGATGTTCATTCCACCTCTAATTGAGAGAGGGCTTCAATCCCATACAGCCGATGGATGGGACTCTCTTGCTTGCAGTTGTAGGCTCTCTCGTTTCCTTGATATGGTGGTTGTCCATCCTCACCTCCTTGCTAGTTGTCCTGGGTAAGTCCAATGAACTGGAGAGTAGGTGTTGCAACTTCACTGAGGCTCAGGGCCCAGCTGGCACATGGACAGCCCAAAGCTTCAAGTCTCTTGGATGTATGTATACCTACCAACTCCAGCACCAAGTATAGGTTCAAATAGAAGGGAAAGATGAACCATGTGTAGGGAATTCACAACTGAGTCCAACTCTGACACTCTCAGGAGCACAGACTCCAAAGTAGGGCCCACTGGCAAGACACCAAACTCCTGAGCTATCTGCCCTGACTATAGAACCTGGGTGTCTCCAGAGCCCTCAGGAGCTCCACTATTTGGGGTAGTATCCACTTTGTCAGTCTATGAGATCCTGCTGAGATGTGCATAAGCATTGCCTCTGGGATGACACCCCACACCAATGATCCTCCCCTGCCCCAGTTGTAACCCTTCTGTGATCTACAGCTTCTTCAAAAATGAAGCCAGTAAAACAGCCAAATACAATTAATAGGAAAATGAAATAATAAAGATAGGTTTAAATATAGGAAACAAAATACATAAAAATTTAAAGAAAACTAAAAATAAAATGAAATTTAAAAATTGGGAAATTAAAATATAATGAAAAATATTAAATTTTTTTTTTTTATATTTTGCCTTTCATCACTGTAAGATCTGGTGTCCTGTTTGTACAGTGACATTTCCTTCCATTTATTCCCCAGTGTCTTACTTTTTTTCACTTTGTTTTCAAAGAAGTTTTAGGTCACAGTAAAGTCACATACAGAATACAGGGGACTCACATATACCCAACATCCTCCCCCTTTTCCCCTTTCCCATATTAATAACTTTTTATATGTGGATGGTACATTTGTTACAACTGATATACAGATAGTGAAACATAGCTGCTAACCCTGGTCAATGGTTTACATTATGGTTTATATTTTAGACCATACACTTTCATAAATTTTGATGATATTTAACATGGTCCATGTCCATCATTGCAAAATCATGTAGAACACTTCCATTGCCCACTAAATACACCCTGTTCCATCTATTCTATTCCTCTATCCCTTCCCCTCAGGGCCCATGGTGACCACCCGGCTTCACTCCTTGGATGACAAGATTCATAGTTACTTGCAACAATACTGAGGTCTTGACACACTGGTTTGTCCTCCCCTATTAGGAACTGCCCACGCTCTTGAGAGACTCCCGCCCCTCTGTTTGAGAACATATCAGTCCTCCCCAGGATGGGAGTCCAACTCCTCCCACTCATTATGTGGGTCTCCACTCACTGATACAACACATTATGACAAAATGATCACTCACACACTTCCTAGAAGCCTGCCCCAGGTGTGCCCATTCCTGAATGCCCCCCCCCATCCAACAACCTAAACCAGTAACCCTTCCTTGTCATATTGCCATAACTTTTAACCACATTCCCGCCAATCCCCAGTGTTCACCTGTTCCCTCCCCCAGCTCTCCCCCCAGTTCCATGGACCATCCAACCCACCCTCTCCACTCTATCGACCTGTCAAACCTGCACTGCCCAACCCAACAGTATCACTACCCACCTGTCACAACCCTTCAATGCCCAAATGAACACTTCCACCTTATCATAGATTGCACCCATATGGACATTGGCTCACAACCTTCTTCTCCCTTTCTATTTCCTGTAAATCTATCTTCCAGACAATAGTCTCTGAGTCTGCTCAATTTGCTTAATTCATATCAGTGAGGTCATGTGATATTTGTCCTTCAATGACTGGCCTGCTTCACTCAACATAAGGTCCTCAAGATTCATCCGTGTTATCCTGTGTGTTAGCACTGTATTCCTTCTAACAACTGAGTAATATAACATTGTATGTATGTACCACATTTTGTTTATCCATTCATCTGTTGATGGGCATTTGGGTTGATGCCAACTTTTGGCAATAGTGAATAATGCTGCTATGTATATTGGTGTGCACGCATCTGTTCATGTCCTTTCTTTTAATTCTTCTGTGTATATACCCAGCAGTGGAATTGCTGGATCATATGGAAGTTCTATAGTCAGTTTTTTGAGGAACTGTCAAGCTGTCCTCCACAATGGCTGGACCATTCTACATTCCCACTAGCACTGGATGAGGGTTCCCATTCCTCCACATCCTCTCCAACACTTGTAGTCTTCCGTTTTTTTAATAGCTGCTAGTCTAATGGGTGTAAGATGGTATCTCAATGTAGTTTTAATTTGTGTTTCCCTAATAGCTAGTGATGTTGAGCATCTTTTCATGTGCTTTTTAGCCATTTGTATTTCTTCCTGGGAGAAATGTCTTTCCAAGTCACTTGCCCATTTTTTAAATGGGTTGTTTGTCTAGCTATTTTCGAGGTATAGGATTTCTTTATATATGCTGGGAGTTAGGCTCCTATCAGATATATGGTTGCCAAATATTTTCTCCCATTGGATAGGCTGCCTTTTTACTTTCTTGATAACCTCCTTTGAGGTGCAAAAGTTTTTAATTTTGAGAAGATCCCCTTTATCTACTTTTTTTCCACTGCTCATCCTTTGGGTGTGAAATTCATGAAATCATTTCCTGTTACAAGGTCCTGTAGATGTTTCCCTACATTATCTTCCAAAGTCTTAATGGTCTTGGCTCTTATTTTTAGATCTTTGATCCATCTCGAATTGATTTTTGTATAAGGTGTGGGATGGTGTTCCTCTCTCATTCTTTTGGATATGGATATCCAGTTCTCCAAGCACCATTTGTTGAAGTGGCCATGCTCTCCCAGTTGAGAGGGCTTGGTGGCCTTGTCGAATATCAGATGATTGCATATGCGAGGATCTATATCAGAACTCTCAATTCAGTTCTATTGGTTGGTATGTCTAACCTTGTGCCAATAGCATGCAGTTTTGACCACTGTAGCTTTGTAGTATGTTTTAAAGTCAGGTAGTGTGATTCTTCCAATTTCATTTTTCTTTTTCAATATCTCTTTGGCTATTCAGGGCCTCTTGCCCTTCCAAATAAATTTCATAGTTTTTCCAAAAAATGCTGTGTTGATTTTTATTGGGAAGGCATTAAACCTGTAGATTAGTTTGGGAAGGATAGATGTCTTAATGATGTTTAGTCTTCCTATCCATGAACAGGGAATATTCTTCCATTTATTTAAGTCTTCTTTGATTTCCTTTAACAGTGTTTTGTAGTTTTCTGTGTATAAGTCATTTACATGTTTAGTTAAATTTATTACTAGGTATTTGATTCTTTTAGTTACTATAGTAAATGGTATTTTTTTCTTGACTTCCTCCTCAGATTGCTCATTATTTGTGTACAGAAATGCTAATGATTTTATGCACTGATCTTATAACCTGA
>JAQZBX010019225.1:0-33957 GCA_029593785.1 Cabassous unicinctus
CCACTGTTGGCAAGATAATCCCATCCATCTTCCCCCTGGGATATAAACCCCCTCCCAGTTGGAGTTGAAGTGGACATCACCATCCCATACTCCTCAGGATGGGGGAAGAGATATGGACTAGAGTGGTCTTACTGGCATTCTGCTGTAGACATATTGTGACTTAAGCAATGGAAGAAATTACAACATTGATGTGGAGCCAGTGGCCCCTGGAGGCTCTCTGGGCAGGGAGAGGGAAAAGCAGTTGTAATACAGGAGCTTTTTTGGGAGTTGGGAATTGTCCTTAGTGACATTGCAGTGACAGATATAGGCCATTTTATATCATGATATAACATGAAGAACAGTGTGGGAGAGAGAGTGTGGTCTACAATGTGAACTATGATCATGCTTAATGGCAAAACCCCAGGATATATTTATCAATTGCAATTAATATGCCACACTAATGAAAGTTGTGGGATGTGTGGGAGGTGCGGTGTATGGGAATCCCTATATTTTTTGTTTAACCTTTATGTAATCTAAGTATCTTTTAAAAATTTTTTTTTAAAATAAAAAATAAAAGTAAAGAGTACTTGAATAGGAGGATTAAGGCCCACCCTGGATCTTGCCACCTAATTAAAGACTGAACAGATGTAATTTAATCAAAAGTTGCCTCCTACAATCCACAGGAATGGATTACCTCTATGGATATGGTCTATTCTGTATTCCACAGATAGCCCCAAACCATCACAGTTAGTATCATGGTGCCTTTCTAGGGATCAGAAAATATGTTGTTTCTGTTAAAAGTCCTTATAGGTGGGTATAGGCACTTCCCCTTCTGCAAGTTTCAGTAGAGCCATGTCATGAATGCTAATGGCCTGCTGGTGTGGTTGTCTGTGTAGTGGTGCATGCAGCAACCATTACATACCTATGGACATGTACATATATGTATATACAAATACATACATACACAGAAACTTACATATGCATATCCTTATATTCATACCCCTAATTCCCTTATCTCCTGAAGGCAATAATATATTTTTCCCAATGTCCCCTATAATTTTTTATATTTCATCACTCCCTCTTTCATGTTTTGTTCTCCATATTTCATACTACAAATCTCCTCAAATATCCAGTGTTCCTGGTTACTTATTCCAACTTAGCTACAAGGGTATACACCTGTCTAGAAACTCTGTGTGTTTAAGTGAAGACTGTTTCATTTATTGTATTTCTGTGGGTTGATGGAGCAATTTTTTAAGGCACTTTTATTAAGATACAGTCACACAGGCCATTCAAAGTGCACAATCAATAAAGTTAGGGCTGTGCATTCATCACCACAATTAATTTTAGGACATTTTCATCACTGTAAATGGAAGCCCTCATAACTGATAGGAGTTACCTCTCAATTACTCTGTCCTTCCCCAGCCCTGCATAACCACTAATATGATTCTGTCTCTACAGATTTATTTACAATTACATTTTAAACAAATAGACCTCTACCAATTGTAGTAATGTGGTTTCCTTCATATAGCAAAAAGTTTTTTATTGTCATGATGTTTTAATTAGAGAAGTTGTAGGTTTATATAAATTCATGAGAAATACAACATTCCCATATCACCCCCTATTGATGCTTTGCATTGGTGTGCTACCATTGGTGCAGTAGAGGAAAAATATTAAAATATTACAACTAACGAAAGCCCATAGTTTGAATTAGTTATATTTTCAACATATTCAACCCTTTTGTTATTACTTGTAATAGTGATGTGCATTTCTTATATCTCCTGAAAGAACATTGTTACGTTTGTACTATTAACCATAGTCATCCTTTGCTACATGGTTCACTGTGTTACACACGTTTTATTCTCTAGCTTTCCTTCTAGTAATATACATGACTGGAAACTTCCCCTTTAAGCACATTTACACACATAATTAAGTGTTGTCAGTTACACTCACAATAATGTGCTAACATCACCACTATCCATTTCCAAATATTTGCACTCAACCTAATGAAAAATTCTGCATTATTTAAGCATTAGTTCCCCATTTTTACACTCCTTCCATCTCCGGGTAACCTATATTGCAGATTATAACCCTATGTGTTAGTGTTTTGTAGTTAGTTGATATTAGTTGTGACAGATCCATATTGTTTATGAATTCCAAAAATAAATATTAGATTATGTTTGTAAACTGGTCTGCCCCTCCAGTCATATTAGATTATTTTGGATTCAGAGAATTCACTTTTATTTGATTAAATAATGATTAAGGCTTAAATAGGCCATGTCAGTGGGCAGTTGCATCCTGGCCCCCTTGGTGGGTGGGGCCTCACAGAGAAATTCCACCTCAGAGAAGGAATGTTGGAGTTTGAGCTGGCATCCAGGAAGTAGGCACATAGAGGAGCAGAATAACTGAGCCTGGAGAGATTCGAGTTCCAGGGAGACAAACAGAGCTGGTCACCTGATAGTCTACAGTGGCCTTGTGCAGATACCAGGGCAGCTGAACCCATACAGAAACAAGCCCCAGGAAGAGAGGAACCCAGGAAGCCTGAACCCTTGCAGACATCAGCAGACATCTTGCTCCAATACATGGAAATAGATTTTGGTGAGGAAAGTAACTTACACTTCATGGCCTGGTAACCGTAAGCTTCTACCTCAAATAAAAACCCTTTATAAAATCAACCAATTTCTGGTATTTTGCATCAGCAACCCATTTAGCTGACAAACACATGAGTGAAATCATATAATATGTTTCTTTTTGTGCCTGGCATATTTCACAAAACTCCACAATGTGACAGGAACCAGGTCTTCAATCTTTTTTACATCCAAATTGCATTGCTTTGTGTATATATATCACATTTTACTTATCCCTTCATTGGTTGATGGCAATTGTCTCCATTTTTTGGTAATTGTGAATAAAACCAAGATGAACATCAGTTAGCAAATGTCTGTTCACGTCCCATCTTTCAGTACCTCTGATTATGAACCTAGTAGCATGATTCCCGGGTCATATAGCAATCCTATATTTCACTTCCTTAAGGACTGCTAAACTGAATTCCATAGTGGCTACCCCATTTTGCATTGCCACAAGCAGTTTATGACTGTTTATCTTTTTCTGCATTCTTTCCAATAATTGCCATTTTCTGTTTTTTTTTAAATACTGGCCCCTACTAGATGTGATAAGATATCTCATTGTAGTTTTTATTTGTATTGATCTAATGGGTTAGTGATGGACAGCAATTTTTCCTCCATTGTGTAGGCTGATTCCTGACCAGGACTTTTCAAGCAGAAAGGATTTGATTGTGAGGAGGTTCCATTTATCTCTTTTATCTTTCACTGAACATGTCTTGAGTATAAATAAGAAACCTTTTTTCAGCCCAAGGTTTGAAGATGCTTTCCCACATTTTCTTCTATGTGTTTTATGGTCCTGGCCCATATCTTTATGTATTTGATCATTTTCAGTTAATTTTTGTTTAAGGTATGAAGTAGGTGTAAGGTCTGACAGGGTGAAAAGGCAGCTTGCTTAATGGGAGAAAGTATTTGGATGTTGCAGATCTCATAGGGTTTAATATCCATGATTTATCATGGGATTCTATAACTCAACACTAAAACAAGTTATGACCCTTCAAAAATGGGCAAAAGACTTATTTGAAAAATGATCAAAATTTCCACACAGATGCACAGTGTTGTTAATAGAGAAGCAGTGTGGATACGGGTAGTTATATTGGAACTCTCTATTTCCTGCATGACATTTCAGTAAACCTTAAAACTTCTATAATTAAAATGATGTATCATCCTGGAAATGGATAACAGATTATGTTAACTTTAGATTTCATAAGGTAATGAAAAATGTTGTCTTTTCATAGGTAACTACTAAAAGAACATAAAAATAATGCATATCTTGTAAATAAAAAAGAGACAAGATTAAATAAAAACTATGATTGCTATGGTAATCATTCTGGAGAACAATAACAGTGTTGAAAAGTAAGGACAAATAGAAACTGCATGAAAAGAAGGAGAATAAATTTAAATTTAAACAGTAATTATATTCATATAATTTTTCCACCTAATAAAAATGTTCAAGAGGACTTAAAAAAAAAACAAAAAAAATGTGTTTTATTTTTAAACCTATCTAAGTGGTAGCAGATATAGATCAAATGGTTGAGAGCCTGCTTCCCATGTACAAGGTCCTGGGTTCAATCCCAATACCCCTAAAATAAAATCATCTAAGAAAAACAGTGAGTTTGGCAGTAAAATATGGATTTTATATAATCATAGTAAAACACAAATGTCAGCAAATTTTGTGTCAGTATGGCAACAGCAAATACAACAAGCATCAAGGGAAAAGTACCAGAAATGTGATGTACCTTCACAGTTTAAAATGTTTTAATTAACAGAGAAACATAGAAAATTAAAATTGATGTGCACCTGCTTGCTGACTTTTGCAAACTGACAGAATTACAACATGCAATATCTAAACCCAAATGCAAATAGGAGATTTCGGAACTACTCTCTCAGCAAGTGATGAAATAGGAAGACAAATTATCAACAATGATATTGACTACTTCACTATCATGAAAATACGTTTTTCTTAATACATTTATACTGCATACGTTTACTTAAGGCATATATATAAAACAATGCAAACAGAAAAAATAACTTCTTTTTCATGAATTAAGAAATTGTAGGGCTGAGGCAGGAGAAGGAGCATATTAGAAGCAACCATGGTCATCCTCTGAGATGAATTTGGCCCTAAACAGGGAAGAAGGTAGGAGGCAAAGGAAAAGGGGTCAGATGAGCAGATTGTGAAGGAGGGTAGTGACATTGAAAGAGGGAAGCCAAGAAAGACCACAAAGCTTTAGCCTGAACACCTATCAGGATGGAACCACTGTACATGAAAAAGAGAGAGACCAAGGAGGAGGAGGTTTGGGAAGGAGTATAGGGTTTGTTTTTTGCATATTAGACACACAAGTGGGATTTCCTGGATACAGCTCAGTGTAATCATGGCTGTGTAGAAATATTGGTGTTAGTTAAATATGGTTATTACTAATGCCAGTATAGATGTTACTTAAAGCCAAGAGTGATCACATCATCAGCAAGTAAATCAATTTCTGAAGAAAGAATGAGTTCCAAGTTTGAAGTCCTGGGGAAAAACTAATACTGAGAGATTTCTGTTAGAAAACAGAAACCAAAAGAGGAGACAGAGATGGAAAGCCAAGAGAGTCCAGATGATAAAAAGAAAAAGTAGAATGCGGTGCAACAGAAATAAGGGATGTGGGCACTTCAAGAAGTAGAGAGGAACCAAATATCCCAAATCCAGTTGATGCAGCAATTAGTGGGATATGAAGGGTCTTTTGGAAATAAGCTTTCCTTTTCCACCACCCAGGAAAAGGGAAAACATGTCCTTATATAAAGGACATGTACATGAACACTCAATATCTTTGGGTCATAATACCACAACCTTGAAGGACTCAAATATCCACCAGGAGGAACATGAATAAATATTTTCTAATATATTCATACAATATCAAAGGACTCATGATAAAAAATGTGGGAATTGCTCACCAACCATAAAACAAGAATGAATTTCAAAACAATACTTTGAGTAAACAATGCAGGCACCAAATGTACATTCCAATTTATTTCATATCTGTGAATTTCAAGATGTTCCAAAATGAATGTATGATGATAGAAAATCAGAATGAGGGTGAATATGTTGGGAGGTGGTTATTGATTGAAGGGTATATGGGTGACTTTCCAGATTATTGAAAATGATTCACGTCTTGATAGAGTTATTAGATCCTGTAGGCAAAGGAGATGAAATGTTTGAAAAATGTTACATCATTCAGTTAAGAACAATATATTTAACAGTATTTAAATTTTATATTAATTTTAAACAAACAACGAGACAGAGAAGACTGCTGGTGAGAGTGTAATGGAGATAAGAACATTTTATTTTCAGTATCTTTCCCCACTGAACACCTCACTGATGATCAGCCAGGCTGTCAGTTGCTTGTGGATTCCGGGCAGAATGTTGGGGAGTTCTCTGGGGTTTGTTGTGGATACAGGGTTATTGGGCAGAGTCTTGTGGTGGCATTACCATGGAGGGCCTGTAGTGCTCTGTGGAGCTTGTTGTTTGGATGATCCTGGTGACTTTGAGAGGTAGTGATGGAGTGCAATGACACTAGTCCATACCACCCATTCCACAGCCTCCAGTGGGACTCAGAGGTGTTTCACTCTTTCTTCAGCATTTTGGTAGATCTCCTATTGTTCAGACTTTAGCAGTCTGTTAGGAGCTGACTTTATAGAAAATGTGAAAAGCAGCTTGCAGCCACACTAGCTGCCATGATTGACATGAAATGTCAACATCTTGATACAATCAGTGCTGCTCACAAGAGGTATGTAGAGACTAAGTCATCTTTAGTGGATGCTAGGCTAGAGAATGCATCTTTAGAAATGCCCAGCCTTATTGACACCTACAAAAAGGCTAAGGGGATGAGAGCAAGGTTGATGGAGGAATTAACTTCGGTAGTCCTAGAACTAAAGGAAGAAAGATCCAGATGTTCCAAACAAGAAGATGAGATAAAGAAGATGCTAAAAGAACTGGAGTGCCAAGAAGAGGTCATGCAAACCAGCAAAGCACCAGGCACTTTTCCAAATTCAGTTTGGAACCCTTCCACTCCCTGATAGTCCCTCCTCCAGGAGTGGGTCTGGGTTTATCTTCAAGCAACACTGAACTTCTGCTCCACTCAGCCCTACAGAGCCAACAGGCTGGAATGAACCTTTCCAAATCCATCTGAGAGTTTTTGAGGCCAGTGGATTGAGGGAACTTCCTCCATGGTCTGGAGTTCCTCTCCCTTCACCTTCTGGACACACAAGTGATTTCCTCCATGGTCAGTTCCTCTTTCAATCACACAGAGTTTGACCTTGAGGAACTCACTGGAAATATGGGACTTTCTCTTTAAAGAAACTCAACATGAAAGAAACTACTACTACTGATGAGATTGTTCATATAATTAAAAGCCTACTTAAGAGACATATGTACATGTTTATATCTGTTCATTTATTTATTAATCTGTTCATATATTTATGTTATAATTTTATGTTAATCTTATAAGCATAAGCTTTCTTTTCTTGTTCTTATCTACATAATATCTCTTACATACATTATTATAAGTTGAACATATATTCAGTTCAGCCTTGAGTCTTTTAAGCAAAAGCAATATAAACTTTCAAGAGTATTTATCCAAGAAACCTAAGTTATAAGTAAATGTAAATTTTACTTCCATTTTTAATAGTTGTAAAATAAAAATCAAAGAAGAATTTTCATCTTTCTTATGAAGGAGGTAAACACTATACTTAAATTTTTAAAAAAATAATTCAATGGTATATTTGAAAAGAATAAAGAATGAAAATTGAAAAGTGATATATTCACATGGATATGTTTTTATTCCCATTGAAGAGTGCTGCAGTATGAGTTCTCTAAGCAGGAAGAAATCCCTCTTGGACAATATCAGAAAATCTACACTCCCAATTCCTCAACCTTCCTTCCCTCCTGCTTTCCATTTAAATGGCACACAGCAAAGAAAGCTGAAGGAGCAGCAAGGAGCTCTTTTCCCAGGCAAACAGCTGGCATCCCTAAGATAATAATTCTAGTCATGTATAATGATGCTATGGGAGACAATCAGCAAAAACTGGAGGTTTCTAATGACTACTGAGGGAAGCAGGAAGAGACACTCAGCATTAGGGGCAACCACATGACATAAATGAAGCAATAAAGCACCATGACTTCTCCCCAAAATACAGAAAGAAAACTGGGCTTGGTTGTGGGGATAGATCAGTGATTATAAGAAATAAATTCTTTGTCACTGTGGAGCTGATAATCTAGGAGAGAAAGGAAGATTAGAAAAGAAATGAAAGAAAATACATGGCATGTCAAGAGATTTTAAGGGTGATGGAGAAGAATAAGTAGGGAAGGAAGGGAGTGCAGATTTGGGGGGACAAAACAGGGGGGAACTCAGGGAAGTAGACATCAGGCATGCTGTACCTGAGGAGAGGGTATCTGAGCAGTGAGGGTACCTGGCATGAGCATTGTAGGATGAGGTGCCAGAGCAGGTGATAGCACTCAGTAGGGGTGATTCACATGAGGGTTGTGAGGACAAAGTGGAACCAGAGTGGCTGGAACACAAAGAGTCACATGCAGGGTGAGGGAGCAAAAAGCTGGCATGGGCCAAATGACTGAGGACACTCATTATAGTAGAGAAAAGAATTTTAATTCAAATTCACAGTGACTACAATGTAGAGGAAAAAGTAAAACAGAGACTCCAGTTTTGGGCTCTGACTTTGACTTTATGCTGAGCATGGTGATGGGAAGACCCAGGCAGTCACTGTGTAGATGGAGACACAGCAACAAGATGATATCCAGGACACAAGTCTTATTGATGACTGTGGGTGCAAAGGAAAATAGGAGATAGGAGGTTAACACTGAGAATATGACCTGAGCATTTGCATGAAGGGAAGCATCCTTCACAAAACATGGGTGGCTGGCAGAGGAAAGTATTTGGTGGGATAGCAGACTGAGGTTATTTGTGAGGAGGGAGATTTCATAGTCCCCTTAGTCATCACATTGCAAATAACAAGTCTTCAGTTTGATAGAAGCAAATTGGACACCAAGAGGTGATCACATGTGCATTTATAAATTTAACAGATCATCACTGCGAGCTGTATTTAAAGAAATAGGAAGATTCTAATGAGTAAAATAGTGGGACTGCTTATGGCCAGATCCCTGCTTAGCATTCCCCAATCTTCAGCATCACAAGCTGCCTCACCAGTGGACTTCCCAAGCCTGTTATCCAATGTAATGGTTTGGATCTTGCAGAATCACTCCCCAGTCACTTTCCCTACCATGTACAAAAACAGCTCAGGTAGTCATGAAGCCCTGAAGAGAGCTTAGGAATTGGCCTGACCCATCCCACATGTTCATGGTATAGGAAGGAAGGGCTATTCTTGCCCTTTGGCTAATGAAAGTTCATTCCAACCAGGTATTACCTGGGATACTATCTCTGTCTGGGATTGTGTTTTATCTCTGGAGATCTGAATCCAGGACCCATGTGCTCCTCACTATTGAGGTCACCTGCCAAGTCCCCATGCTTCTAAAAGGTCTTACCAGAGGTTTTACCATATTTTGTATCGAATACCTTCTTCTTCCACCCCAGTCTCCAATTCTGGAGTTCAATGGACTTAAGCTAGAATTTCTCAGCACATCCAACTTGAATGTATTCCTAGGGCCTGCCTGGAATTTAGCTTGTGAGTATTTAAGCACATCCTGAGAAGAAATTCAAAGCTACATATATTACTTGTATTAAGTCATTCATTATTCATGAGGAGAGTTCAAGGTTGGAAATGTTATTCCAGGTTCACCACTTTTGAATGGAAATTTCAATCCTCGGTTGCCTCCTCTGAAGTAATACCTCAGTGGGAATATGAATCCCGTATTCACCAAGGGAGCCAGAGGAACAGGAGAGCCAGCACTCACAGTTGCACTGAGTGCATATTTTTTTCTGAATCCCTTTGTTATGGCTGGGCAACTTTGGTCTTGGAGATGTCATTTGTAGTGTAAGTGTGTTTTTTTTTAGTTACTTGAAAGCTGCTGGGAGCAATATTCCAGAAGGAATGTTTTGGTTTTTATTATGGGAGGTTGTTAGGCTAAAACTTACATCTGAGGCTGTGAAAATGTCCAAATCAAGGCATCATCTGAGATGCTGTCTTCCCAAAGCTTGGCTGATGGTGATTGTAGACTCCTGCTATGTGTAAAGATACAGTGGCATCTCTGCCAATTTGAGTCTCTGCCTTCTCTTCCAGTCTTACATTTTTCCTGAGCTCAAATGCAGGCAATCAGGTGTGTGGCTCATTTCTCCCCTCTCCTACAGACCTGTCAGGGTTCTCTTTTGGTCATTGTGTTTGCTCTGCTGATTCCATCTTCCAATGACTGGGATGTCTCTCTTTCAAACTCTTGGGATTTATCTGTCTCTGCACCTTTTTTCTGTTTTTCTGCTGCTTTCATTCCTCGATTTAAAAAGAATCCAATAGGAGGATTAAGACCCACCCTGGGCCTCACACCTAACTAAAGGTCTTGAATAAATGTAATTTAATCAAGAGTTGTCACCTGCAATGCACAGGCATAGACATGATCTATTCTGAGATTCACAGATAGATTAAAACTATCACAGTTGGTTTCACGGTGACTTTCTAAGAATCAGAAAATATGTTGTTTCTCTTGAAAGTCCTTCTGAGGTATGTGCAGGGCTCCCACTTTTGCTAGTTTCAGTAGAGCCATGTCATTAATGATAAAGACCTGTTGGTGTGGTTGTCTGTGTAGTGGTGCATGCAGCAACCACTACAGACACATGTACATGTATGTATATACAAATACATACATACACCTTAACTTACATATACATGTCCTTTCATTCACACCCCTAATTCCCTTTTCACATTAAAGGCAATAATATATTGTCCCAATGTCCTTTATAATTTTTTCTATTTTATCACTCCTTTTTTCAGGATGCATGTTTTGTTCTTCATATGACATACTACAAATCTCCTCAAATATCCAGTGTTCCTGGTTCTTATTCACATTTAGATACTAGGGATATATGCCTGTCTGGAAACTCTGTGTGTTTAGATGGGGCCTGTGTCTTTTACTGTATTTCTCTGGGTTAATGGAGCAGTTTTTTAAAGCACTTTTATCGAGATATAGTCACACACCATAGTCCATCCAAAGTGTTGAATCAATGGGTCTCGATATATCAGAGTTGTAGAACCATCACCACTATCCATTTTAGGACATTTTCATTACTCTATAATGGAAAACCCCATAACCCACAACAGTTACCTCTCAATCTTTCTATCATTCCCCAGCCCTCCATAACCACTAATATGACTCTCTGTCTAAAGATTTATTTATGTTGACAGTTTAAACAAATAGACACGTTCCATTTATAGTACTTTGTGTCTGGTTTCTTTTCTATTGCAAAATGCCTTTTATTGTGGTGAGTTTTTAATTAGAGAAGTTGTAAATGTTTATAAATTCATGAAAAATACAACACCCATATCAACCCTTGTCGTTGACACTTTGCATTGCTGAGCTCCTTTTGGTGCCATGGAGGGACAATATTAAAATATTACTTCTAATGTAAGCCCATAGTTTGCATTAGTTCTATTTTTCCCATATTCCACCCTATTGTTAGTACCTGTAATAGTGATGTGCATTGCTCGTATTTGTACTATGAACAGTAGTCACCATCCACTAGGTGGTTCACTATGGTATACACATGTTTTATCTTCTAGATTTCCTTCTGGTAATGTATGTGACCCCAAACTTCCCCTTCAAACACATTTACACACATAATTCACTGCTGTCAGTTACCCTAACAAGAATATGATACCATCACCTCTATCCATTTCCAAACATCTGTAATCAACATAATTAAAAATTGTGCACAAATTAAGCATCAGCTCCCCATTTTTATACTCCTGTCTCCGGGGAACTGATATTATAGATTATAACCCTATGAGTTAGCTTTTTAGAAATATTATTAGTGAAATATAATATATTTGTCTTTTTGTGCCTGGTTTATTTCACAAAACTCCATAATGTGACATGAATAAAGTCTTCATTCTTTCTTACATCCAAATTGTGTTCCTTTTTATGTATATATCACATTTGCTTATCCATTTGTTGGTTGATGGACACTTCTTCTTTTGGTCACTGTAAATAAAGCCAGTATGAACATCAGTGAGCAAATGTCTGTTCAGGTGCCATCTTTCAGTTTTCTGAGTATGTACTTAGAAGCATGATTGCTGGATCACATAACAATTCTGTGCTTAGCTTCCTAGGAAATGCTAAACTCTATTCCATACTGCCTACCTCACTTTACATTGTCACCAGCAGTAAATGACTGTTCTTCTTTCTCCACATCCTTTCCAACAATTGCCATTTTCTGGGGTTCTTTTGTTTGTTTGTTTTTATAGTGGCCATTCTAGTAGTTGTGTTATGATATCTCATTGTGGTTTTGATTTGCATTTCCCTAATAGCTAGTTGTGGAGAGCATCATTTTGTGTGCTTTCAATCCATTTGTGTTTGTTCTTTGGAAAAATGTCTTTTCAAGTCTTTTGCCCATATTTCCATTTTGTTTGTTTTTTTTTATTCTTGAGTTGTAGTATTGTTTTATATATTTGGAGAGAAAACCCTTATTAGGTATGTGGTTTCCAAGTATTTTCTCCCATTGTGTAGGATGCTTTCTTGACCAGGCTTTTCAAGCACAAATGATTTGATTGTGAGGAGATTCCATTTATCTCTTTGTTATATTCATTGCATATACTTTGGGTGTAAATAAGGAAGTTTTGCCCAGCCAAAGGTCTGAAGATGCTTCTCCAAATATTCTTCTATGAGTTTTATGGTACTGGCACTTATCTTTAGGTCTTTGGTCATTTTCAGCTAATTTTAGTTTAAGGTATGAGGTAGGGTAAGGTCTGAAAGTGTTAAAAGGCAGGTGGGCTAAAACGAGAAAGTATTTGGATGTCACAGATCTGATAGTGTTTAATATCCATGATTTATAAATGGATTCTAAAACACAACCATAAAACAACAAATGACCCAATTAAAAATGTGCAAAAGACTTATTGAAAAAATGATCAAAGTTTCCACATGCATGCACACTGATGATAATAGGAAAGCAGTGTGTATACGGGTGATTATATTGGAAATCTCTCTTTCCTGCGTGATTTTTCAGTAAGCATTTCAACTTCTCTAATTAAAATGATGCATCATCCTGTAAATGGATAACAGATTATGTTAAAATTTGATCTGATAAGGCAATGGAAACCGTTGTCTTTTCATACATAGCTATTAAAAGAATATGAACACAATGCATATTTTCTAAATAAATAGCTGAGACAAGATTGCATAAAAACTATGAGTGCTAAAGAAGTCATTCATGAGAGAACTAACAGTGTTAGTTCAAATAGAAACTACATGGATATAAAGAAGATTAAATTTAAACTTGAACAGTAATTATATTCATATAAATGTTCAACCTAATCAAAATTTTCAAAGGGATTTAAAAAAAAACACAATGTGTTATTTTAAATCCCATCTAAAGGGTAGCAAATATAGATCAAATGGCTGAGTGCCTGCTTCCCATGTACAAGGCCCTGGGTTCAATCCCGGACACCTCCTAAAAAATTGTCCAAGAAAAACAGCAAGTTTGGCAGTAAAATATGGATTTTATATAATCACAGGAAAATACAAATATCAGCAAATTTTGTGTCAGTATGGCAACAGCAAATAAAGGACATGTATATGTATATTTATAATATCTTTAGGTCATATACTCCAAAGTTGAAGGACCCAAATATTCACCAAGAGGAACATGAATAAATATTTTGAAATACCACTATTCAATTCCAAAAGACTCAATGATAAAAACGAGGGAGCTGCTGATCCACCAAACAAGAATGAATCTTAAAACAATATTTTGAGCAAATGATGCAGGCCCCAAAATGTAAAGTCCAATTCATTTCTTTTTTATGAATTTCAAGATGTGGCCAAATGAATGTATGAGGATAGAAAATCAGACCAAGGGTTAATATGTTGGGGGGGGGGTACTGATTAAAGCTTATAGGGATGATTTTCTGGATTATTGGAAATGATTTGTATCTTGATAGGGTGATTCGATACTGTAGGGGAAGGGGATGAAAAGTTTGAAAACTTTGATGTCATTGAGTTAAGATAAACACATTTAATGGCATTTAAATTTTACATCAATTTTAAAGAAACAATAAGAAAGAAAGAGAGAAGAGTGCTCATGATAATGTAATGGGTATAAGAACATTATATTTTCAGTATCTTTCCCCCATTGACCACCTCACTGATGAGCAGTTGGGCTGTCAGTTTCATGTGGATTCCAGGCAGAATGGTGGGGATGTCTCTGGGATTTGTTGTGGATACAGGGTTCCTGGGCAGAGTCCTGTGTTGGCATCAGTGCCATTGAGGGCCTGTAGCACTCTGTGAAGCTTGTTTTTTTGATGATCATTGGGAAGGTTTGAGAGCTGGTGATGGAGCACAATAACTCTAATTAATACTTCCCTTTCCATAACCTCCAGTGGGACTCAGGGGCATTTCAATCCTTCTTCAGCATTTTGGTGGGTCTCCTATTGTTCAGACTTGAACAGTCTGTTAGAAGCCAACTTTATAGAAAATGTGGAAAGCAGCTTGCAGACACACTGGCTACCCTGATTGAGAAGAAATGTCAACTTCTTGATAAGATGTGTGCTTCTCACAAGATGTATGTAGAGCCTAATTCATCCTTAGGGGATGCTAGCTAGAGAAAGTGCCTTTAAAAATGCCCAGCCTTATTAACACCTACAGAAAGGCTAATGAAATGACAAGAATGTTGATGGGGGAATTAACTTTGGAGGTCTTAGAACTAAAGGAAGAGAGATCCAGATGTTCCAAACAAGAAGATGAGTTGAAGAATATGCTAAAAGCACTGGAACCTCAAGAAGAGGTCATGTGAATCAGCACAGCACCAGGCACTTTTCCAAATTCAGTGTGTGGAAACCCTTCCACTCCCTAATGTTCCCTCCTCCAGGAGTGGGCCTGGGTTGATCTTCAAGCAACACTGAATTTCTGCTTCACTCAGGCCTGCAGAGCCAAAAAGCTGGAATAATCCTGTCCAATTCCATCTGAGAGTTTCTGAGGCCAGTGAATCAAGAGAACCCCTTCCATTTGCTGGAGTTCCTCTACCTTCACCTCCTTGACACACAAGTGATTTCTTCCTGGTCAGTTCCTCCTTCAATCACACAGAGTTTGGACCTGAGGAACACACTATAAATATGGGACTTTTTCTTTACAGAAACTCAACATGAAAGAAACTACTACTACTGATGAGATTGTTCATATACGTAAGTCCTTAAGTGACTTTTGTATATGTTTATATCTGTTCATTTATTTCTTTGTTAATATGTGCATATATTTATATTATAATTTTTATGTTGTTCTTCTAAGCATAAACTTTACTGTTCTGCTACATAATATCTATTACATGCATAATTATAAGGTGAACAAATATGTAGTTCAGTCATGAATATTTTAAGACAAAAGCAATATATGCTTGCAAGAGTACATTCCCAACAAACCTAAATTATCAGTAAATGTAAATTTTACTTAAATTTTTAATAGTTGTAAAATAAAAATCAAGGGAGAATTTTCATGTGTTTTGGGAAGAAGATAAACAGCAAACTTAAAAAGAATTTTTAAAAAGTCAATGGTATATTGGAAAATAATAAAGAATAAAAATTAAAAAGTTATATATTCACTTGGAGATGTTTTTATTCTGATGCAAGAATGCTGCAGTATGAGTTCTCTAAGCAGGAAGTAATACCTCTTGGATAATATCAGAAAATCTACACTCTCCATCCCTCACCCATTTCTCCCTCCTGCTTTTAATTTAAATAACACTCCTCAAAGGAAAGCTGAAAGATAAGAAAAGGGCTCCTTCTTCAGGGAAACAGCTGGCATCCCTAAGATAATAATTCTAGTCATGTATAATGATGCTATGGGAGACAGAGCAAGAAAACTGGAGTTTTCTAATGACTACCAAGGAAAGAGTAAGTGACACTCAGCATTATAGGGATGATTTTCCTATAAATTTCCTATAAAATGACTCAGCATTTGAGGCATCCACATGGCATAAAAGAACCAATTTAACACCATGACACCTCCCCAAAATAGAGAAAGAAAACTGGGCTTTGTTGTGGGGATAGATCAGTGATAATAACAAAGAAAGTCAATGTCACTGTGGAGCTGATAATCTAGGAGAGAAAGAAAGATTTGAAAAGAAATTAAAGAGAATACATGTCATGGCAGGATATTTTCAGGGTGATGGACAAGAATAAACAGGGAAGGAATGGAGTATAGATTTTGGGGGGGAAATGGGGGGACTCATGGAAGTAGATATCAGGCAAGTTCTACCTTAGGAGAGGGTATCTGAGCAGTGTGGGTACCTGGCATGAGCATTGAAGGATGAGGGACCAGATCAGGTGATAGCATTCATTGCGGGTGATGAGCATGTGGGTTGTGAGGACCAGCCAGGGTCTAGAGGGGCTGGAACACAGTAAGTCACATGCAGGGTGAGTGAGCAAAAAGCTGAATGGGCCAGATGATAGAGGACACTCAATATGGTTGAGAAAAGAATTTTAATTCAAAATCACAGTGACTGTATTGTAGAGGAAAAGGCAAAACAGAGAGTCCAGGTTGGGACTCTGACCATGACTTTATGCTGAGCATGGTGAGGGTGAGGCCCAGGAGGGTACCATGTAGATGGGAACACAGTGACAAGATCAGTTCCAGGGCATGAGTCTTGTTGCTTTCTGTGGGTGCAAGAGAAAATAGGAGATAGGAGGTTAACACTGAGAGTTTGACCTCAGCATCTGAATAAAGAGTAGCATCCTACACAAAACGGGGGTGCCTGGCAAAGGAATGTGTTTGGTAGGATATTGGACCGAGGTTATTTCTGAGGAGGGAGATTTCATATTCCCCCTAGTCATCATATTGCATATAACAATTGTTTAATTTGATAGAAGCAAATTGGAGAGAGAGGGGTGATTACACGTGCAGTTATAAATTTAATGGATTGCCACTGAGATCTTCCTTTAACAGAAAAGTTCCAAGAAATAGGAAGGTCCTAAGGGGTAAAATAGTGGGTCTGCTTACAGCCACATCCCTGCTTAGCATTCCCCATCATCAATATCAAAAGCTGCCTCACCAGTGAATTGTCCAATCCTGTTATCCTATGTACTGGCTTGGGTTTTGCAGAATCGCTCCCCCATTCACTTTCCCTACCATGAGCAATAATGGCTTAGGTAGTCATGAAGCCCTGGAGACAGCTAAGGAATTGGCCTGAACCATCCCACATATTCATGGTTTAGGATGTAAGGTCTGTTCTTGCCCTTTGGCTAATTAAAGGTCATTACAACCAAGTTATTACTTGGGATATGATCTCTGCTTGGGATTGAGCTTTTACCTCTGGATCTCTAACTTCAGGACCATGTGCTGCTCACTATTGAGGTAATCTGCCAGGTCCTCATGTTTCTGAAAGTCATTCCCAGAATTTTTACTGTATCTCACTTTGGATACCTTTTACATCAACCTGACTCTCAAAGCCTGGGGTTCAAAATACTTTACTAAAATATTTCACAGCAAATCCAATCTGAAAAAATTTCTAGGGTGCCCGGTAACTTAGCCTGAATGTGCTTGAAAAAATCCTGAGAAGACATTCAAATCCAGACATATTATCTGTATTAATTCATTAATCCATCATGAAGAGAGTTCAAGGTTGTAAATGTCATTCCAGGTTCAACACTTTTGAATGGAAAGGTTAATCCTCAGTGCCTCTTCAGAAGTAATTGCTCAGAGGGAATATGAATCCCATGTTCACCATGAGAGCCAGAGTACCATGAGAGCTGGTGCTGACAGTTGCACTGACTATGTATTTCTTCCTGAATCCATTTTTTCTGGTGGGACAATGTTGGTTAGAGATGTCATTTTTAGTGGAAGTGTATTTTTTAATTTCCTGAAAGGTGCTGGTAGCAATATACCAGAAATGTTTTGGCTTTTATTATGGGAAGTTATTAGGCTAAAAGCTTACATCTGAGGCTGTCCAAATCAAGGCATCATCTGAGATGCTGTCTTCCAGGAGGTTGGCTGCTGTTGATCCTGGACTCCTGCTGTGTGGCAAGATACAGTGGCATCTCTGCCAATTCAAGTGTCTGCCTTCTCTTCCAGACTTGCTTTCTTCCTGAGCTCAACCATGGGCAATCAGGTATATGGCTTATTTCTTCCCTCTTCTTTTGTCCTCTCAAGGTTCTCTTTTGGTAGTTTTGTGTGCTCTGCTGATTTCTTCTTCCAGCCACTATGACCTCTCTCATTCAGGCTCTTTGTGATTATCTGTCTTGGCAACTTTTTTTCTGTGTTTCTGCTTCTTTTATTCCACCATTTAAAACGTACTCAAATAGGAGTGCTCTTTAAGTGTCTTGCCATCTAATTAAAAGACCTGAACAGAAGTCATTTAATCAAGAGTTTCCACCTACAATGCACAGGAATGGATTACTTCAATGGACACGATCTATTTCGTGTTCCACAGAAAGCCTCAAACCATCACAGTTGGTTTATGGTGCCTTTCTAGAGATCAGAAAATATGTTGTTTCTGTTGAAAGTCTTTATAGTTGGGTGAAGGTGCTCTGCCTTCTGCTAGTTTCAGTAGAGCCATGTCATGAATGTTAAAGGCCTGCTGGTGTGGTTGTCTGTGTAGTGGTGCATGCAGCAACCACTACATACCTATGGACATGTACATATATGTATATACAAATACATACATACACTTGAACTTACATATAAATATCCTTTTATTCATATCCCTAATTCCCTTATCTCACTGAAAGCAATAATATATTTTTCCCAATGTCTCCTATAATTTTTTCTATTTCATCACTCCTTTTTTCAGGATGCAGTTTTGATCTCCATATTTCACACTACCAATCTCCTCAAATATCCAGTGTTCCTGGTTGCTTATTCCCACTTAGCTACTAGGGGTATACACCTCTCTAGACTTTGTGTGTTTAGGTGTGTCCTGTGTCTTTTATTGTATTTCTGTGGGTTGATGGAGCAGTTTTTTAAAGCACTTTTAGTATATATAGTCACACAGGCCATTCAAAGTGTACAATCAATGGCTCTCAATATAGTTAGGGCTGTGCATTCATCAGCACAATTAATTTTAGGACATTTACATCACTCTAAATGGAAATCCCCATAACTGACAGAAGTTACCTCTCAATTACTCTGTCCTTCCCCTGCCCTGCATAACTACTAGCTTGATTCTGTCTCTATAAATTTATTTATAATTACATTTTAAACAAACAGACCTCTACCATTTGTAATACTTTGTGTCTGGTTTCCATCATATAGCAAAATGTATTCTAATGTCATGATTTTTTAATTAGAGAAGTTGTAGGTTTATATAAATTCATGAAAAATACAACATTCCCATATCACCCCCTATTGTTGATGCTTTGCATTGGTGTTCTACCTTTGGTGCAATGGTGGAACAATATTAAAATATTACTGCTAATGAAAGCCCATAGTTTGCATTAGTTATATTTTCCCCATATTCCACCCTTTTATTAGTACCTGTAAGAGTGATGTTCATTCATTATATCTCCTGAAAGAACATTCTTGCATTTGTACTATTAAACATTGTCATCCTTTGCTACTTGGATCACTGTGTTATACACATGTTTTATCCTCCAGCTTTCCTTCTAGTAATATACATGACTGAATACTTCCCCTTTAAACACATTTACACACATAATTAAGTGTTGTCAATTACACTCACAATAATGTGCTAACATCACTACTATCCATTTCCAAACATTTGCACTCAACCTAATGAAAAATTCTGCACTATTTAAGCATTAGTTCCCCATTTTTACACTCCTTCCATCTCCAAGTAACCTATATTGCAGATTATAACCCTATGTGTTATGTTTTGTAGTTAGTTGATATTAGTTGTGGCAGATTCATAATGTTTATGAATTCCAAAAATAGATATTGGATTATGTTTGTAAACTGGTCTGTCCCTCTGGTCATATTAGATTAAATTGGATTCAGATATTTCACCTTTATTTGATTAAATAATGATTAAGACTTAAATGGGCCATGTCAGTAGGTTGTTGCATCCCATCCCCCTTGGGGTGTGGGGGCTCACAGAGAACTTGCACCTCAGAGAAGGGTAGTTGGAGTTTGAGCTAGAGTCCAGGAAGTTAGCACACAGAGGAGCAGAATAAATGACCCAGGAGATAACCAAGCCCCGGGGAGACAGACAGTGCCAGTTGCCTGATAGTCTACAGTGGCTTTGTGGAGAGACCAGGGCAGCTGAACCCACAAACATGCCCCTGGAAGAGAGGAACACAGGAAGCCTGAACCTTCGCAGATGTTGGCAGCCATCTTGCTCCAAAACATGGCAATAGATTTTGGTGAGGAAAGTAACTTATGCTCATGGCCTGGTAACCGTAAGCTTCTAGCCCCAATAAATATCCTTTATAAAAACCAACCAATTTCTGGTATTCTGCATCAATACCCCTTTTGGCTGACAAACACAAAAGTGAAATCATATTATATTTTTCTTTTTGTGCCTGGCTTATTTCAGAAAACTCCATAATGTGAAAGGAATAAGGTCTCCATTCCTTCTTACATCCAATTTGCATTGTTTTGTGAATATATATCTATATCACATTTTGCTTATCCATTCATTCGTTGATGGACACTTGTCTCCATCTTTTCATAATTATGAATGAAATCAGGATGAATATCAGTGAGCAAATGTCTGTTCACATCCCATCTTTCAGTACCTCTGAGTATGAACCTGGTAGCATGATTGCTGGATCATACAGCAATTCTATGCTTCACTTCCTGAGGAACTGCTAAAGTGTATTCCATAGTGGCCACCCCATTTTACATTGCCACAAGCAGTTTATGACTGTTTATCTTTCTCTACATTCTTAACAACAATTGCCATTTTCTGGGTGTTTTTTATGCTGCCATTCTAGTAGTTGTAATATGATATCTCATTGCAGTTTTGATTTGTATTTCTCTAATAGGCTAGTGATTGAAAGCAAATTTTCCTCCATTGTGTAGGCTGATTTCTTGACCAGGTCTTTTCAAGCAGAAATGATTTGATTGTGAGGAGGTTCCATTTATCTCTTTTATCTTTCATTGTATATGCCTTGAGTATAAATAAGAAACCTTTGCTCAGCCCAAGGTCCGAAGATGCTTCCCCACATTTTCTTCTATGAGTTTTATGGTCCTGGCACTTATCTTCAGATCTTTGATCATTTTCAATTAACTTTTGTTTAAGGTTTGAGGTAGGGGTAAGTACTGAAAGGGTGAAAAGGCAGGTGGATTAAAGCAAAAAGTATTTGGATGTCACAGATCTGATAGTGTTTAATATGCATGATTAATAAATAGATTCTACAACTCAACACTAAAACAACAAATGACCCAATCAAAAGTGGGCAAAAGACTTTATTGAATAAATGATCAAAGTTTCCACATGAATGCACAGTGATGATAATAGGGAAGCAGAGTGTTTATGGGGGCTTATATTGGAAATCTCTATTTCCTGCATGATTTTTCAGTAAACCTTACAACTTCTATAATTAAAATGATTTATCATCTTGGAAATGGATAACAGATTATGTTAAATTTAGATCTGAAAAGGCAATGAAAACTGTTGTCTTTTCATAGGTAACTATTAAAAGATTATGTACACAACACATATCTTCTAAATAAATAGATGACATAAGATTGCATAAAAGCTATGAGTGCTAAAGAAGTCATTCATGAGAGAACTAACAGTGTTAGTTCAAATAGAAACTGCATGGATATAAAGAAGATTAAATTTAAACTTGAGCAGTAATTATATTCATATAAATGTTCAACCTTATCAAAATTTTCAGAGGGATTTAAAAAAAAAACACAATATGTTATTTTAAATGCCATGTAAGGGGTAGCAGATATAGATCAAATGGTTGAGTGCCAGCTTCCCATGTACTAGGTCCTAGGTTCAATCCCAAATACCCTTAAAATTAAATCATCCAAGAAAAACAGTAAGTTTGGCAGTAAAATATTCATTTTATATAATCAAAGAGAAATGCAAATATCAGGAAATTTTCTGTCATTATGGCAACAGCAAATACAAGAAACATTAAGGGAAAAGTACCAGAAATGTGGTGTCCTTTCACTTTGTTAAAATGTCTAAATTACCAGAAAAATATAGCAAATTAAAATTGAACTGCACCTACTTCCTGGCTTTCACAATTTGACAGAATTACAACATGTAAGAGCCAAACCCAAATGCTAATAGGAGATTTTGGAGCTACTCTTTCAGCAAATGATGGAATTGGAAGAAAAATTATCAACAATGATACTACCTCATTATCATGAATAATAAATTCTCCTTAATGCATATATAATGCATATTTTTACTTAAGGCATATATAGAAAACACTGCAAACCAAAATACACTTATTTTTCATGAATTAGGAAATTGTAGGGATGAGGCAGGAGAAGGAGGATGTTAGGAAGCATCAATGATCATTCTCTCAAAGCTGAAGTTGGCTCTAACCAGGGAAGAAAGGAGGAGACAAAGGAGAAGGGGTCAGATGAGCACAGGAATGAAGGAGGGATGTGATGTTGAAAGAGAGGTATCAAGAAGGGCCACAAAGCTTTAGCCTGAACACCTACCAGATTGGAACCACTGTACATGGAAAAGGGAGAGACCAAGGAGGAGGAGGTTTGGGAAGGAGTCCAGAGTTTGGTGTTGGCACAGTAGACACAGAAGTGGGACATCCTGGACACAGCTTTGTCTATCTCTGGACTGTGTGGAAAAATTTGGGTTAGATAAATATAGTAAGTACTCATACCAGTATAGATGGCACTTAAAGCCAATAGTGATCACATGATCAGTTAAGTGAACCAATTTCTGAAGAAGGAATGAGGTCCAAGTTTGAAGCCCTGGAGAAAACTAGTGCTGAGATATTTTTGGAAAAAGACAAGAACCAGCAGATGACACTGTGATGGAAAGGCTGGAGCATCCAGATGATATAAAGAATAAGGATAATGTGGTGAGTCAGAACTAAGTGATGGGTTCACTTCAAGAAGTACAGAGGAAGCAACATTGGAAAGGAAGCTGATGCGATGCATCAATTAGTGTGATTTGAAGGACCTTTTGTGATTAAGCTTTCCTTTTCTATCATCAAGGGAAAGGAAAATGTGTCCTTATATATGGACATGTACTTGGATACTCATAATATCTTTAGGTCATAATACTCCAAACTTGAAGAACCCAAATATCCACCAGGAGGAATGTGAATAAATATTTTGTAATACAGCCATTCAATGTCAAAGGACTCAATGATAAAAAACGAGGGAACAGCTGATCCACCAAACAACAAGACTGAATCTTAAAACAATATTTTGAGCAAACGATGCAGGCACCAAGATATAAAGTCCAATTTATTTCATTTTTATGAATTTCAGGATGTGGTAAAAGGAATGTAGGAGGATAGAAAAATCAGAATGAGGGTGAATATGTTGGGAGGTGGTTGCTGATTGAAGCATATAGGGGTGATTTACCAGATTATTGGAAATGATTCGTATCTTGACAGGGTGATTGGATATTGTAGGGGAAGGGGATGAAAGGTTTGAAAACTTTGACATCATTCAGTTAAGAACAATACATTTATCAGTATTTAAATTTTACACCAATTTTTAAAAAAACAATAAGAGAGAAAGACCGAAGCCTGCTTGTGAAGGTATAATGGAGATAAAAACATTTTTTTTTTTTTACAGTGTCTTTCCCCTACTGACCACCTACTGATGAGCAGCCATGCTGTCAGTTGCTTGTGGATTCCAGGCAGAATGTTGGGGAGTTCTCTGGGGTTTGTTGTGGATGCAGGGTTCCTGTGCAGGGTCCTGTAATGGCATCAGTGCCATGGAGGACCTGTAACACTCTGTATACTTCTCTTTTGGATGATCCTGGGGAAGCTTTGTGAGGTGGTGATGGAGCGCAATGACATTAGTCCATACCTCCCATTGGGACTAAGCCTCGAGTGGGACTAAGCGGGGTTTCAATCTTCTTCAGCATTTTGGTGGGTCTCCTATTGTTCAGACTTAAGCAGTCTGTTAGAGGCTGACTTTATATAAAATGTGAAACAGCTTGCAGATACACTAGCTACCCTGATTGATAAGAAATGTCAACTTCTTCATTAGATGAATGTTGCTCACAAGAGGTATGTAGAGACTAAGTCGTCTTTACAGGATATTAGGCTAGAAAAAGTGTCTTTAAAAATGCCCAGTTTTCTTTACACCTACAGAAAGTCTAAGGGAATGGCAGCAATGTTGATGGAGGAATTAACTTTGGTGGTCCTAGAACTGAAGGAAAAGAGATCCAGATGTTCCAAACAAGAAGATGAGATAAAGCAGATGCTAAAAGAACTAAAGTCCCAAAAAGTGGTCCTGTGAACCAGCACAGCACCAGGCACTTTTCCAAATTCAGTGTGTGGAAACCCTTCCACTCCCTGATGGTCTCTCCTCCAGGAGTGGGCCTGGGTCGATCTTCAAGCAACACTGAACTTAGATTCCACTTAGGCATGCAGAGCCAACAGGCTGGAATGACCCTGTCCTATTTCATCTGAGAGTTTTTGAGGCCAGTGGATCAAGGGAACTCCCTCCATGAGCTGGAGTTCCTCTAGCTTCACTTCCTGGACACACAAGAGATTTCTTCCATGATCAATTCCTCCTTCAATCACACAGAATTTGGACTTCAGGAACACACCAGAAATATGGGGTTTACTCTGTACAGAAACTCAACCTGAAAGAAACTACTACTGACAAGATTGCTCATATATGTAAGAGATTACTTAAGAGACTTATGTATATGTTTATATCTGTTCATTTATTCTTTATTTATTAATCTGTTCATATAATTATAATTTTTATGTTCATCTTATAAGCATAAACTTTCTTTTATTATTCTCATTGACATACTATCTCTTACATACATATTTATAAGTTGAAAATATATGCAGATCAATCATGAATCTTTTAAGAGAAAAGTAATAAAAGCCTGGTCTATTCCCAAGAAACCTAAATTATAAGTAAATGTAAATTTACTTAAATTTTTAATAGTTGTAAAATAAAAATCAAAGGAGAATTTTCATCTTTCTTAGGAAGTAAACAGTATACTTACAAAGAATTTTAAATAATTCAAAGGTATATTTGAAAAGAATAAAGAATAAAAATTGAAAGGTGGCAAATTGACATGGAGATGTTTTTATTCCCATGCAAGAGTGCTGCAGTATGAGTTCTCTAAGAAGGAAGAAATTCCTCTTGGACAATATGAGAAAATCAACCTTCCCTCACCCATCCCTCCCTCCTTCATTTCATTAAATGACACACGTCAGAAGAAAGATGAGGGAGCTGCAAGGAGCTCATTTCCCAGGGAAACAGCTGGCATCACTAAGATAATAATTCTAGCCATGTATAATGATGCTATGGGAGACAGTGAGCAGAAACTGGAGGTTTCTAATGACTACTGAGGAAAGCAGCAAGTGACACACAGCATGTGAGGCATCCACCTGACATAAATGAAGCCATAAAGCACCATGGCTTCTCCACAAAATAGAGAAAGAAAACTGGGCTTGGTTGTGTGGGTAGTTCAGTGATCATAAAGAAAGAAAACCCTTATCATTGTGGAGCTGATAATCTAGAAGAAAAAGGAAGATTTGAAAAGAAATTTAAAAGAATACATGGCAGGTCAGGAGATGTTAAGGTTAATGAGAAGAATAAACAGGGAAGGTAGGAAGTGCAGATTTTGGGGAAAAAGGGGGGAACTTACGGAAGTAGACATCAGACAAGCTCAGGAGAGGATATCTGAGCAGTGAGGGTACCTGGCACAAGCATTCAAGGATGAGGGGCCAGAGTAGGTGATAGCACTCAGTAGGGGTTATGAGCATGAGGGTTGTGAGGACCAGCCAGGGTCCAGAGTGGCTGGAACACAGTGAATCACATGCAGGGTGAGGGGGTAAATTCTGGCATGGACCAGATGATTGAGGACAATGTAACTATGGTAGGGAAAACAATTTTAATTCAAAATGACAGAGATGGCAATGTAGAGGAAAAGGTAAAACAGAGAGTCCAGTTTGGGACTCTGACATGACTTTAGGCTGATCATTGTGAGGGCGGGACCCAGGTAGGCACCATGTATATGAAGACACAGTGAGAAGATCAGATCCAGGACATGAGTGTTGTTGATTACTCTGTGTACAAGATAAAATAGGAGAAAGGAGGTTAACATTGAGAGTTTGACCTGAGCATCTGTATGAATGGTGCCATCGTCCACAAAACAGGGGTGGCTGGCAGAGGATTGTATTTGGTGGGATACTGGACTGAGGTTATTTGTGAGGAAGGAAATTTCATAGTCCCCTCAGACATCACATTGAAAATAGCAAGTGCTCAGTTTGATAGAAGCAACTTGGACACAGAGAGGTGAACACATACAGTTGTAAATTTAATAGATCATCACTGAGAGCTGCATTTAACAGAAAAGTTTCATGGTGCCTTTCTAAGGATCAGAAATTATGTTGTTTCTGTTGAAAGTCCTTCATGGTGGGTGTAGGGGCTCCCTCTTTTGCTAGTTTCAGTAGCCAAGTCATGAATATTAAAGGTCTTTTGGTGTGGTTGTCTGTGTAGTGGTACATGCAGCAATCACTACATATACAGGGACATGTACATATATGTATATGCAAAAACATGCATACACATGAACTTACATATACATAAACTTTTATTCATACCACTAATTTTCTTTTCATATTAAAGGCAAAAATATATCTTCCCTATGTTCTCCATAATTTTTTGTACTTCATTACTCCCTTTTTCAGGATGCATGTTTTGTTTTACATATTACATACTGCAAATCTCCTCAAATATCCTGTGTTCAGCTCCCCATTTTTACACACTTACCTGGAAGTGTAAATCACATCCAGGTAAGTGATATTGTAGATTATAACCCTATGAGTTAGCTTTTTATAATTGATTGATATTAGTGAAATCATAATATACTTGTCTTTTTTGCCTGATATATTTCTCAAAACTCCATAATGTGACATGAATAAGATCTACATTCTTTCTTACATCCAAATTACATTCCTTTTTATGCATATGTCATATTTATTTATCCATTCATTGGTTGATGGACACTTGTCTCCATCTTTTAGCAATTGTGAATAAGGCCAGTATGAACATCGGTGAGCAAATGTCTGTTCACAGCCCATCTTTCAGTTCATCTGAGTATGTACCTAGTAGCATGATTGCCAGAACATATAAATATTCTGTGCTTAGCTTTCTAGGAAGTGCTAAAGTGTCTTCCATAGTGGCTACCCCACTTTACTTTGCCACCATCAGTAATCAACTATTCATCTTTTCCTCACCCTTTCTAACAATTGCAGTTCTCTGGGGTTTTTTAAAATTTGTTTTTTTTTTTTTAATAGTGGCCATTCTAGTAGGTGTGTTATGATATCTCATTGTGGCTTTGATTTGCATTTCCCTAATAGTTAGTTGTGGAGAGCATCTTTTTGTGTATTTTCAAGCCATTTGTGTTTGCTCTTTGGAAAAATGTCTTCTCAAGTCTTTTGCCTATTTTGCCATTTTGTTTGTCATTTCATTCTAGAGTTGTAGGATTGCTTTATGTATTTTGGAGAGTAAACCTTTATTAGTTATGTGGTTTCCAAGTACTTTCTTCCATTGTGTGGGCTGCTTTCTTGACCAGTCTTTTCAAGCACAAATGATTTGATTTTGAAGACGTTCCATTTATCTCTTTTTTTCTTTCATTGCACGTGCTTTCAGTGTAAATAAGAAACCTTTGTCCAGCCCAAGGTCTGAAGATGCTTCCCCACGTTTTCTTCAGTGGGGATCTGTCCTGCAGATTCCATGATGGCACAAAGAATTACTCTGAACATGGAGGTTGAGAGATGTGAGGGGGAGAATAGCTAAAGTAGCTGTTCTCCTTTGCCAATTCCCATTACAGTTTTTATTCTCTTTTTCACAAAGCACAAGGTCAGTGTATATGCGCAAGGACTCAGATAGGCATGGCATACATGTGGGGTTGTGGACTGCCTCACAAGAATTCCAGGCTGGTAATGGAGCAGTAAGATACACCAAGTGATTTTTGCAGGAGATAAAGATGCTAAGCAACTGATTATCAGAGCAAAGCAAGAATGTTCCTACTGTTTTCAGCAGGAACTGATAGTACCAGCTTTCTGCCCATGCAGTAAAGCAGTCCCTAAACTACTTCAAAGATGTTTTAACCAAAGAGCTCCAAGATATCCCCCTTCTTTGTTTCTTTGTTCTAGATATTCAGCAGTAGAAATTGGGTTGGATAAGGCAGTGACTAAAGCAATGATTTCCATTCAGTGTGATGAGTTTGAAAGAGGGCTTGATAGATTAACCTAAGGATTGACAGTAAAATGAGAGGTATTACCCAGATTCCTTTGTTTAGGCCATGAAACCAATTAGATGGATTTAACCATTGTAGATTATTATTGAGTGTTTGAAACACATTTTGTTCTGTAAGAACTTTTATTTGAGACAATTGATGTTCCAGGAATTGCTGGAGAGCAAGCACCTCTTCCTATAAATGGGAGGAAAAGGCTCCTTGTAAGTGGGTTTTTACTTGCTCCTAGGAAAGCTGGGAACTGTTCCAAGGCAAAGGAGTAACACAAATTTTTACATGTTCCCAATTACAATGCAAATCCTGTCTGGTAAACAGAGCTTGTTGTGTCTCACCTATCCAAAGAATAGACGCTTCTAATGCATCAAGTCTGGTAAGAATATTATTATCGATATGAGTTTGTGTTAAAGTTCATTGGTGACTTTAGTCATAATTTGATTAACAACATGAGCATTTTGGACAGAATCTGTTAAGGTGACTGCTGCAATGGTGGCAGTGGCAGCTATAGTAATGGTTGAAATAATGAAAGTATTAAGTGTACCAATGAATCTTTTGGGTCTGATAAGTGAGAGGGCTTTGTTGAGTTGGGCTATCCCTGATGAGCCTTCCCAGGGATGAGATAAATTAATCAGGAGCCAAGTTTGTGCTTGTTTTTTAAGCATGAATGTGGAAGTAAAGTTGAGTTTGGTGATATTCTCATGGAATACACAGGAAGCAAAATAAGCTCCTGGGTGCAGAGTAAGATTGAAGATATTATTAACAAAGCTGACATTGGTAAGGGTGGTTAGAAGTAACAAAAAAGGATGAGAGGTACAAATCATAATGGAGTCTGTAAAGTTATGGGATAAATTCAGGCTGAAAATATTATTGTTACATGTCTAGACTCCATGCGAGATGATGCAATTAAAGAAAGGCAATCCAAGGTGCCAAGTGTGTAAATGCCAAGGACTGAAGAGAGATTTTGAGGTGTTAGTAATTTGCATATGGAGGATGGGGCCAGAGAGACCCCTGTTAGCCCAAATGATGCTATGATTAAAGGGGTTAGAGAAGTTGATATTATGATTGTTCCTGGATAAGTGCCCTTGAGGGGCCCAGCTGAAAATAGTGAGATTATACAATAAAGAGGTATAACAAGGATGGAGGGACTGACAGGGGAGCCAAATGACATTAAAAGACTTGGGGTCCCAATTAGAGTTCTGGTGACAGTAGTCGAAATGAGGAGGGTTATAATTGAGAGGAGAGAGTGGAGAAGAGTTAACTGAGATAGCGCAAAGGAAGGTGAGGTTAGCAGGTTGTGAATTGAATTTTGGATAATAGTGCAAGTAATACTGAGGGATGATCTGAGGGCATAAGGTATGAGAGGTGGATGAAAAACATAGAGGGGGTAAACTGGACAGAAATGTAATTGTATGATTGACAGGTAGCTAATCAGTGCCCTCCATAAGGGAGCCTTATGGAGGGATCTATTTCCCTCCAGTCCAGGTGGTATCATTGGTAGAGATTGGGGGTTCGTGATCCCACCACGTGACTAGATTAAAAATGAGGGGATTTAAGATGTGAGTCTAATAGTGATGTACATTAGCTGAAGTTAGTGGGAGTTGTACTAATGAGAAGAAAGAAAGGACTCTTAGTACCTTTGTGGAATTTGATGCTACCACAGCCAAATATGCAAGAAACTTATTTTCAGGGGTGGGTGGTGCCCCAGTGTGAGAGAGCACCTCAGTAGCCTTTTGGTCTAATTGTTTAAGACTTCCCCAAGTTACTCCCTGAGCTTGGATAGTGTTATGGCATGGTTGCATTAGGGAGTTCCTTTGTTCTTCCAGCATCATCCTCTTCATTGGTGGTATTGGGTTGAATGGGTGATCCTTCCAGCTCATTATATAGCTTCACGTTCTTTGCTGTCAGCCACCAGGGATCTGTTGGAGTAAGCACACAAGCATACCCTCGCCCCCATATTATGAGGTCATAGGGTCCCTTCCAAAATCATCCCCTTACATTTCCTTGTACAGAATTTTAGCTTATGTTTGATGATTCTCCCAATGAGGGGAGAAGTGTTTCTCAGCTGCTGAGAGTCCATCTTTATCACAATTTTAAAAAATTAATGTATATAGTGCTAGGGCTATAGTATATCTAGGGTAGGTATCCATACTCCCTCTTATTTGTTTCTTAATGAGAGTTTTGAGAATTTGGTGAGTTCTGTCAATGATGGCTTGTACTGTAGGGTTGTAAGGGATACCAGTGTTATGTATGATATTCCATTGTTGTGTGAAGGTTTTGAAAGCTAGAGAGCTGTAATCAGGACCATTGTCTGTTTTCAGAGTGTTAGGTTTGCCCATATGACTAATGGCATCTAGTATGTGTGTTTTAATGTATTTAGTGCTTTCCCCAGATAAAGAGGTGGTGTGAAAGAAACCTAGAAGGTGTCATGGGATACATATAAATAACACATAAGCCCAAAAGGTGAGTAATGAGTAACATCATTTTGCCAGATTTGGGTAGAAGACCTCATGGGTTAGTTCCTGGAGTTAAACATAGTTTAGTAAATTGTCGACAATAGGGACAGGCTTGTATGATTTGTTTGGTTTGAGAGTGGGTTAGAGCAAATTGTTTGACTAGGGATTTAGCATTTTGATGGTAGAATTCATGGGAGATGTGGGCTTGTTGAAATGCTAAAGTTACTCCTACCAAGGAGTCTGCTTGTTGATTTCCTTCTGTTAAGGGACCAGGCAATCCAGAGTGGGAACAGATAAAAATTGGATGTTTATGCTGGTCTAGCAAGGATTATAAAGGATGGAAGAAGGAATATAATTCTTGGTCTGGCAGGGGTTTTATAAATGCTTGTTCTATGTTTTGAAGAGTGCAGACTACATAGCCAGAGTCAGAAATAATGTTAATAGGTTGAGAAGGAAATTGTTTTAATGCCATAATTGCAGTGGCCAGTTTGGCTCTTTGAGTTGACTTGTGGTTTTTGGTGACTGTGTGGGACCATTTTGATTGTTCATGCCACATGATGGTGGCTTTAGAAGTTTTTCCTGAACCATCAAGAAATGTGTTAGTTGCATTGGAAATAGTGGTAGGGCTAATAATATGAGGGGGTTTGAGATTTAACATGGGGAGGTGTTGAAGTAAATTATCAGCAGATAGTGAGAAAACAACTTGTCCTAAATAATCTGCCATGGCAGTTTGGAGTTCCATTGAATTAAAAAGGGCTTGCTGGAAATGGTCTTGTGAAAGACAAACATGAATGAAATCTGGTTCAAAACTACTTAATTGTTGGCAGCAAAGGTGACCTTTGAACATAATTTGGGCTAAATTATGAGTATATAGGGTAATAGTTTTGTGAGGAGTATGGGACAGAAAAATCCATTCTAAACATCCAAGTTGTGGGAGTAGCTGTCCTAACAGTCCTGTGGGAGTTAAGGTGGTGGGGAAAAGGAATAATCTAATTGGAAACTGAGGGTCTCTGTGATTTAATTGTCTTTTTTGAATGGCAATGTTAACCTGCTCAAGTTCCTTCAGTGCTAATAGGGTTAAATTTCGAGGGGGATTAAGATCAGCATCTCCTTTTAGGGTATTGAATAAGTGTTGTAATTGGCAGGTGGGTATACCTAAACTGGTTCTTATCCATTTATGGCTCCTAAAAGTTTTTGTAAATCATTAAGCATTTTTATGCAGGTGGGGTCTAGTGGTACCATCTATGACCTAACCATTCTAGATGACAAGACACATCTTAAATATTTCCAAGGCTAAGTTAATTGGACTTTATCAGGGGCCATTTGGAGACTGGCTTGGGTAAGAGAATTTTGAAGATGTTTATAGAGTTGTGTTAAAAGCACTTCTGAGGGGGCTGCAATGAGGATATCATCCATGTAATGACAAATACATGCTTGTGGGAAGGTAGAATGAATAGGGCATAAAGCCTGAAAGATATAATATTGACACATGGTGGGACTATTGAGCATCCCTTGTAGCAGGACTTTCCACTGATATCTAGTTGGGGGCTCTTATAGTGAAAAGGCAAACTTTTCCTTATCTTGGACTACAAGTGGAATGGTGAAAAGGAAGTCTTTTAAAATCTATTACTAACAAGGGCCAAACTTTAGGAATCATGGCAGGATTAGGTAAGCCTATCTGAAGGGGACCCATGGGCTGAAGTCATCACAATGTGAAGTCATCACATTGTAAATACAAGTGCTCAGAATGATAGAAGCAATTTGGGCACAGAGAGGTGATCACAAATGCAGTTATAAATTTAATGGATCATCACTGAGAGCTGTGAGTTTAACAGATATTTCCAAGGAATAGAAAGTTTCCCATGGTTAAAATCATGAGTCTGTTTATGGCAATATCCCTGCTTAGCATTCCCCGTCATCAATGACATCACAATCTGCCTCACCAGTGCAACACCCCAGCCTGTTAACCCATGTAATGGCTTGGGTTTTGCAGAATCCCTACCCAGTCACTTTCCCTACCATGGTGATAACTGCTGATGTGGTCTTGAAGCCCTGAAGAGAGCTAAGGAATTGGCCTGAACCACCCCACATATTCATGGTATAGGAAGGAAGGGCTGTTCTTGTCCTTGGCTAATAAATAGTCATGTCAACCAAGGCATTTCCTGGGATACTATCTCTTCCAGGGATTTGGCTTTGATCTCTGGAGATCTGACTCCAGGACCCATGTGCTCCTCACTATTTATATTACCCAATGGTGTATTTGAAAATAATAGAGGGTAAAAATTTAAAAATGATTTATTCACATGGAGATGACTTTATTGCCATGGAAGTGTGCTGCAATATGACTTTTCTAAGTAGGAAGAAATTCCTCTTGTACAATATCAGGAAATCTCTACCACTGCTCCCCTTATTGTTCTCTCACTCCCACTTTCATTTCAACTAATGTACTTCAAAGGAAAGCTGAGGTCATAGCAAGGAGCTCCTCTCTCAAGGAAGAAGCTGGCATTACTAAAATAAATAAATTTAGTCATATATAATGTTCCTGTGATAGACAGTGAGTAGAAACTGGAGGTTACTAATGACTACTGAATGAAGCAGCAGGTGACACTGAAAATCTGGGGATCCATATGAAAGAAATGGCTGATAGAGCACTATGATTTCTCCTTAAAATAAAGGAAGAAAACTGGTCTTGGCAAACATGGCAGGGGTTGTTCACTGATGTAGGGTGTGGGGATAGGTGGATGTGTGGGAAAGAATGCACCTGGGGCATACTTCTATAGAATATGAAAGTGCTCATCTTGTCATAGGGTGTTACCTCAGTGGGTGGAACCCACATAATAAAAAACAAAATATTAAACTCCCATCATGGAAAGTCCTGCTACATATTCAAGTAGAGGGGCAAGAATCTCTCAAGCACACTTGGGAAGTGCCTAATAAAAAAAAAACAGACCAATATGTCAAGCTGTCAATATTAATGTATGTAACTATGAACCTTATTCTTGTCAAATTGAAAGTTAGCCTAATTGTAATTATTGCTTAAGAGTTACGTCTTAAAAACACCCTTGTTACTCAAATGTGGCCACTCTCTAAGCCAAACTCAGCAAATAAGCACACTACCTTTCCCCTCGCTCTGGCATGGGACATGACTCCCATGGATGAGTCTCCCCAGAACTGAGGGATTAATACCAAGCACCAACCAGTAATGCATTTGGAAAAAGATCTTGACAAAAAGGGGGAAACTTCAAATACAAAAGAGTTTTTATGGCTAAGAGATTTCAAAATGAGTCAGGAAGTCATTCCACTGGTTACTCTTATGTATGTCTCAGGCAGATCTCACTAACTGCCATTGTGAACAAAACTTCAAATAGGGGTGCTCCTGAGGGCTCTATTTTTTTTTTTTTTTGT
>JAQZBX010019226.1:8314-34069 GCA_029593785.1 Cabassous unicinctus
TTTTTTGTCTTTCTTCTTCCTCCCTCCTTCCCTCCCTCCCTCCCTCCCACCCTCCCTTCCTTCCTTTCCTCCAACAGCTACTCAGTCATCTACCTATATATTGGTTGGTTAAGTGATTAGAGATCAAAAGAATGCCAAAGATGGGCATCAATAAAATAACTTGTCACAGAGTCCTTGTATGGAAGAGTCCATGGAAGCCAAGGGAATTTTAATATTTGGAGAAAAGTTGTTGAGCCCTTGAAGGTTCTTGATGAAATGAAGACAGAATGATTGTCTAAGAGAGAATAGAGTAAATTGGGAATTACAGAATTGGGAATTCTGGAGGTAGAGGTGATGTCATGGTATCTTTAAATCACATTATTACTAAGCTGGAGTAATCATTTTAATACTTTCATTTCTGTACAGATGAACTAATTGAAATTTGAACCAAAGTCTTTTGACTATGTTTCCATCAAATCTGTGAGAGATTGAAGTTTATGTATGCTTATATTTCTTATAGGAATGTATTTTAAAAATCCAAAGGTCTATATTTCTTCCTAGAAATATAGCAGAATACTGGAGACTAGGTCAAATTCAAAACCTTACTAGTTGCAAAGCCAATCAATGTACCTTTTCTTCTGAGGCTACTAGATATATGGTGTTCCCCTAGTTGCCAGGAATGGTTCCAAGTACAATCACTTTCCTAGGCTGCCTTCTTGCTGATCATACACAGAATCCTCTCATCGAAACGACCCAATGTTGTCAGGTTACAACAACTCACTTTCCAAGTTTCCCACCCTGAAGATTCATCCTTTAGTCAAGCCTTAACAGTCTCAGAATATTAACCGCTCACTAATCAAAGGATATTAAATATTCCCTTGGGACCTAATAGCTGCGTGAACTTGGGCAAATCATTTCATTTTTCTGTGCTTCAATGTTTTTGACTGCAAAAACGAATATTGAAACATGCATTATGAATGTCATATATGAAGGTACCTGGTAGTCAGTAGAGGCTTGATAAATATTAGTGTCCTTCCTCCTACTCCCTCTCAAGGGACATTTACTGCTCCAAACCTCCAATTTCTCTCCTCTGATCTCACTTCCCCAATTCTTTCCTCAGCCTGCACAACAGGACTTCTCAAATCTCAAACCTCCTTTCTTGGCAGGCACTTCCTTTTCTACAATTCCATGGGATACCTCCCAATCATAAACATTTTCTCCTTAGTTCTTCACTTCCTTTCACCCATTAGAATCTGCTCACTTTTAAAATAAAATTCCAAAGACCTGAAAACCTAAAAATTATCTGATTTCCTCTCAGATCTAAAAGATGGTCATCTTACATTCACCATACCAGATTGCCTTGGGAAGACTCTTCAAAGGGGCTAAGAGAGTAAGTTCCTTGTGGGTTGCCTTGGCTCTCAGGTGCCTACAATTAGGAGTTAGTGGACGATAAAGGAGCACTGGACAGTCATGTGCTGGTTTGTTGCTGTGGCCTGAAGTAAAGTATCTGTAAATAGTTTGAACATGGATTACAATAGAGCAAGGTACAGCTACAGAATAACATTTAGCATTTAAATAACATGGTGTACAGCTTTCAGGAATTTTAATTATTTACTTGTAAGAAAACAGCAATTTCTATGCATATAGATATAGAGATATAAACTCACATTCTGAAGTAATGCTGTTTAATAGGAATATAGTGTGAACCTCACAGGTGATTTTAAGTTTTCTAGTAGCCATATTAAAAATAATAAAAGGATAAAACTAATTTTAATAATATATATTATTTAAAAGAATATATCTAAAATGTATCATTTCAACTTGCAATCAATTAAAAATTGATGAAATATTTTAAATTATTTTTCTAATACCAAGTCTTCCATATCTGGTGTATATTTTATGCTTAGAGTCCATCTCAATACTGACTAGCCACATTTCAAGTATTCAATTGCTACTCATGTCTATTGGATACTGTACTAGACAGTACAGTTATAGACATTGAAAAATAATTTGTGTATATTGTTCTGAATACCTAAAATTCATTCATGGGTGATGATAGATATAGGATGGAAATTTCATACATTTATATTGATTAGACACTTGCAATTTGTAGTAGGCTGATAATGGCCCCCCAAAAGTATCCACATCCTAACTCTAGGAACCTGTAAATTTTGCCTTATATGGCAAGAAAAGACTTTGAGGATGTGATTAAATTAAGGATTTTGAGATTGGGAGATCACTCTGTATTATCAAGTTGGGCCCTAAATACAATCACATGTGTTTTTATAAGAACAATCTAGTGGGAGATTTTACCACACAGAAGAGGTAATGTGATGATGGAAGCAAAGATTGAAGTTGTGTGACCATGAACCAAGAAACGCCAGCAGCCACCAGGAGCTGAAAGAGACAAGGGAACAGATTCTCCCTTTAGAGCTTCCGGAAGAAGTACGACACTGCTAACACCTTGATATTGGCCCAGTGATAATGACTTCAGACATCTGGCATCTAGATTGTGGGACAGTCAATTTCCGTTGTTTGGAGCCACCAAGTTTGTGATAATTTGTTACTTCAGACACAGGAAACTAATATGTAAGTCAATAAGCACAAGTAATGACATTACAATCTCAATGGTCAATGTTCAAACAAAGATCATTTGTCCAATCCCAGAAACTGACAATGAGATGCTCAACAAATATTAGAGCTCAAAATGTCTTCTCTTTTATCTCATGTGGTTTCAACCACCACCCATATGCTGAAAACTTCCAAATTTGTATTTCTATCTCACACCGCTCTCCTGCACTCCAGAAGGATATTTCCAAATATCTCCTGGATATTGCTATGTAGATGTCCTAATGTCACCCAAAACTGATCACGCCCAAATTAGTTCATCATTATAACTCAAACTTTTTCTACCTGCCCTAGATCAGTTAAACACCAGCCACCCATACCTCAGTTGTCTTTACCTACTGCTTAGCTTGAGACAGGCCCAGTTTATCCTTGTTATTCCTGCATCCTATTCAGTTTAGTACTTGTCCTAAAGTTTTCATATTGTTCATTTTTAATATGTATATGTCTTACTATTAATAATTGCCTTAAAATAATCTGGGTTTGGTAAATCTTCCCTTTGTGCTTCCAGGTTCTGTCATCTAGCAGTGTGTGAGATCCAACTGCAGTGAACAGAATATTTAGGTTAGCATCTAATTAATCTGAAATAAAATGACTAGTTATAAAACATCTCTTTTTCTCATCCTATGCAAACATCCAGAGACAAGGTAACTAACAGAAGGTATTGTATGTAAGTATGCATGTGTTCTCAGATATAAGCCATGCAGACAGCTAACTTTTTCCAGTCTCAGGTCGAGGTAGAAGTAGTATTTGACACCACTGTTCTACTGACCACTTGGTGTCCCAGAGAGTTGTGTCTGGTATGTACCATGGCCTGTGAGTTTCACAAAATGGTTAGGCCTCCATTTGGTGGGGGCCATGTGAAGTGTGGGAAAGTGAAAGTAAAGGGTACTTTAAATCTGTAAAGGAAATAGAGGCTGAGAGGTCTTCCCATAGAATGCACAAAGAGGCCTCAACAACCTTCCTACAGTGCATATATTTATATATCTACAAATAATTATTTTATTAATTGGTGACACGTATTTTATAAAAATCTCTTTGGGGCAGCAATGCACCAAAAAGTTTAAAACTAAGAAATATGTGTTTAACAAAACATCCAGTACTAAAGGTGATAATGCACATAGACTTGCAGAAAATATTTGTCAACATTTATCATCCACCATTTCTGGGGTCATGGTAATATCATAGACCATGTAAAAACCAAGTCATGAATCTGCAGAAGAAAGATAAAGCATGCCAGTAGATCTCAATTTAATTCGTGTAGTTATAGAAAGTGGGTGAATATATCACTCTGTAAAGCCTTACTTTTCATTTAAATTAAATGATTATTTTAAATTATTTTCACTGTTTTCAAATTCCATGTTTTCTTGTGTATATACAAAAAGTATAGCAACAATTGTTTATGAGTTGGCTCTATGTGCCAAAGAAGAACTTTGGAAACAGGTTTAAATTAGTTCCAACAGTTGTTGCAAATAGCGAGTCAACTAAATTAATTCCAATAATAGTTCTGTTTTCATTGAATTCACGGACTCAAAGTAAAGCTTATGGAAATTAATTCTTTATGGTGAAACGTGAGATAACTGTGAATATGAATATGAACTGAAAACTATTTGAAATATCAACCTTGAAAATTAAAATGATATGGTTTTACAGTGATAAAAATAGAAGTGTTGTGGATCACAAAGTCATGGTAAATCCACTATTTAATTAAGAAATGTACAGAGAGGAAATATATTTTGGAATTGGTCATATACATGCAAAATTAATAATTACATCCAAGCAATCTGTCATGTTTTACCAATCTAAATAAAAGCTGTAGGTTGCACCTTCTACAAACACACACACACATACATGCACCCACTTACAGAGGCTTTGTATACTTTCTTTGCAGCTCATAAATAATGGGAGCATAGGAATGTTTTAGCCTTTAAGAAACAAAACCTTGTAAAGCAATCTAAGTGTCCTACGATGGTATTAAACTGAATTGTGTGAGGGTTTTCTAAATTCTAGTACTTTTTCCCCCCAAATTTTATAATTGGGAACATTTAACAAAATCATCATAAAATGTCAGGTTTTGATGCTTAAAGCAAATTTATATTCTTGATACCAAAACTTGCTATTAGGAAGAGTAAAAATTTTCCCTAAAGAATCAAAAAAGGAATTTGGCAAATCAGATAATGAGAGCTCAGAAGGCTCACATAATTATTTTTGAAAGTCTAAAATTGAGCTACAGAATTATTTGTTTTCTGAGAAAACTGAAGGTTCTCCTTTCTTTAATTGAATAAATTCGTATTCTGTGCCAGAATAGAATGAAATTGAGAAGGCCTTTGTTTTTTTGTGGCACCTTTGTTTGACAAGACATTGAAAAGAATCATTGAGAAACCTTAGTTGATGAGTTTTCTTGTGCCAAAATATTTTTGAAGAAAGTTACTTTGAATAAAAGAAAAAGAGGCAGTACTAATGAAAACACGTGGGCTTAATTTTTTACAGGATTCAATAAAAATTTAGAATGAAGAATATCATTCACTTAGCAGAATTAACTCTGCGCTTATAAGGAATCTTAGGAGAAACAGAGAGAGAATTTTCTCAACTACAAGTATGTTTGGCCTTTAAATCTCTAACAAAAGGAGCTGAAAATAAAATTAAACAAACAAAAAAAGAAACAGTTGTCCATTTCAAATTTATTACCCTTAAAATGCAACTTTGAAGAAAATTGTAAGAAATTTTTCCAAAAAAGTATAAATTTATCTGAACATATTAAAAATCCTACACACAAGTCTTCAGTGCCATGATTTTAGAGGTAGATTTGGCTAAGAAAGTAAGTGATTAACATATGTGAATGTGAACAGAAGGTAATCATTTTGAGTACGTTATTTTTTAATGTCCATATAATCAATGCAAATTTGCTTTGTTTTAATATACATGGATACACATTTTTATTTGTAGAAATGATTTTAATTTTTGTTTATAAGTTTGCCTTGCCTTCTGGACTGTGAAAATCTGAGCTATGACATTGAGTTTTATGCTTACAAAGCCCATTGAAATAGATACTCAGAAAATCTGTTGCATCAGTGGATAGATGTGTGAATGAATTACCTATAACACACTATTCAAATTTTTTTATACGTTAGCATATTATGTTTCTTATAGATATATACTCTTATACACAGAGCCACATGCAAAGTTCACAGAAAATATATGCTACCAAAACTGAACCGATAAAGATGAAAAAAGATTCAGAGGTTTATTTGACAGAAGTATGTGCTTCTTCCTTTGTTTTGCTTCTTAGATTTGCATGTTTGCCTTCAGCAATGCCGACCTTTGAATCTGCCAAGCACACCTGTATTTGCATATTTAATTGGGGGAAATTCTGTATTATTTAATAATCTAGTTTTACATTAGACCGTTATTGCCTAGCACAAGTGGCATAAACTGTAGTGCACATCAAAACTACTTTTTTTGCTTATATTACATTTTATTTTGCATCAGTAGTCTTTTACTATAATAACTTTAGCAAATGTAATTTCTTTGTCAGATAGCATAATTGATATAACTGCATTATTTAAAACATAATTTGGGGGACTTCATTTCAATTTAAAGTATCAATTTACTTGTGATTGCCAAAACCTTTTCTATGATTTCAACATTGTCATGAAATACCCTAGAAGCAGCCAACAACTTCCTTTACTTGAATTAAAGACTTGCACATGCCACTCCTATACTTTCTGTATATTCAATTGTCAAAGGTAGCTACATAGAAATTTTGGCAGGTACAAATATAGTACAGATTAAACGGAGTCAAAATTTTATATAATGGCTTGTGGCATATTAATTGTGAAATCTGCCTTCTAACTTCATAAATAGTGGAATCAGAATTCTGTGTGAGTGTGGGAGTTCTGGATTAATCTTGATGCAATCATAATGGTTAAATTAGTGATGATGACAATTACAGTAATACTTCTTTGTATTCCTTTAAAAACAGCATTGTCTCATAGGTAGGTATAATAAGACTCACATTATTGATCAAAGAACTAAATTTAGTGGAAGTTAAGTGGCTTGACCTAACACACTCCTCCAGTAACTAGAAGAGGCAGGAAACCAACACAGGTCAGGCTAATTCTCTTTCCTTTATATGGGTATGATGAATGAGACTATCTGTTTAGATTTGCACCTTACAAAAGTGAAATTAATACTTTGATATGTGGTATTTTTTTCAGGTGAATGCCATTATAATTTATAAGCTAATGTGTTTATTATTAAAGCCTTTCTCAAAGGAAAAATTGAAAAAATTCTGGTACTCAAAATAGCAGATTTTCCCACTTAAAAATATAATATAGTCCAATAAGCACCAAATACATTATAAGGACAATAATGTAGATCCAGAGAAAGAGATTATTTACGCATGTTAGGAACTCTCCTAAATTTAGAAATGTACATTGCCTGCAGTTATATGGGCAACTTCAGCCAATTTGGGATATTAAGATCTATGAAAATAAAATTCTTTCTGAACAACAACATTCACCATGAGACCAGTGTTCAGCTGATAAAGCAGAGATACAGAAACACAGGGAATTATGTAAAACCATAATTATCTTATTGGTTGTCTTGCAGAATAAACATTTACAATAGAAAATTTCTTCAGTAAACACAGATCAGGCCAAACTGTTCATACTAGAAAGAAATATATTAGATAGTCCAGAATATGAACACCATTCTGAATATTAAGAATCTAGAAGAAAAAAAAACAAAACAACCAAATTGATATTCCCATTCCTATGTCTAAGTGAATTATAATGTAACAAGTTTTTTCAAATAGTTTTCTTGAGAAGCCCTATTTTATGATTGGGTACAATCCCTAACCAGCTACTACTGTTATCAACACAGAGATATTCTGCCTAAATCATAGGCTCCATCTCACTGCACAAACATTCAATAGTTTTTTTCGGTGGAGAAAACAGTAACGATCACACAGTTAAATAATAGTGACATACCTGCCAGGTTATTGTAATTTTTGGCACCCTTGGCATACACTGATAATTTGGCCAAATACTATTTCAGTTGCTGCTTTGTCATTCCCAGAGGTACACTTTGGATTTCTAAACTGATCTGACATCTGCAGTGCTTCCAGGAATGAGGTTTAAAAACATGACAGTAGAATAGGTATATAGAGACAAGGGAATCCAAATATACAATTTACTTTCATTTGGAGGTTGCAATAATTTCTCTATCTATGGCAAACTTTTTAAAGATAATATATTTGTTTTTCATCTGAGCTTTAAGGCAAAGCATATATATGTATATAAGTTCAAAGTACTACAGCTATGTTGGTAAAATTTTATATAGCTGAAAATAAGTTTTTTTAAAAAGTGACTTTGAAAAACTACCACTCCATATTGTGGCTAAATATAAACTTCATGACTTATTCTTCTAAATTTTATTTCCCTCATCTCTCCTTCAATTTATCTTTGAACTCCTGATTCACATCACTTGTCCTAACTAAAACCAGAATATTCAAACTTGTATTATCCCTCATCTTTTTTAGACTTCCTAAAGAATAAGTTCTCTGATGATTATCTTTTTTTCTGACTGTATTATTTTCAGTTCATATCGTCTCAATTTTATTCTTCTAAATCTGAAACTACTTGAAAGTATCCATTTTCCCATTTTTTAAAATTTGTGCTGTTTGTTATTGTTTTGTTGACTTCTACTCTTGAGAATTTCTGTCAAAATTTCTCATTAGCATGTTTTTAGTTATCTTTTAATCTAGTTATTTCTAATTATCCACAGAATTCTCAAAAACAAATATATCCTTCTGATTCATTGAGATTTTATTTCAAGCAATTGTGAAAGATTATGATATAAATTAGCCTCTTGTTACCTTAATTCTTTTCTAAGGGGGATCCTGATCTTTCTGACAAATAAAATAAAATCATTTTTTAAAACAATATTTCTAGGGCTAACTAACTTTAGGATTCATTTGCTTAAATATGATTAAACAGAGTTCTTTACTACAAAATTTACATAATACTTAATAGATAAATGAACTTTATAAATCTCTATTAGAATTTTTCAAATTCATTTGTCAATAGAATCTTTATTATCTGAGAATCCTATAGGCTAGCATTTATCCAAACACAGTTTTGAGGAAATGTGTTTTAGATGTCAATCACTTCATTACCATATAGTACATAATAGCGCCTTCTCTTTTTATCTCTATCTCCCTCTCTTTATTTACATATTTTTTTCCAGATTAAATGCCTCCTCTGTTCCAATCATTCTTCTAGGGATTGGGGATGGAGTTAAGAAAAGGTCACTGCTCAAAATGGAATGTATATTTTAGAGGAAAGAAGAAATAATATTCAAGGAAGATATATCCAGATAGTTATGAGGGTTATGCACAAAGTAAAATAGGTGATAAAACAGAGAGAACTGAGGTGGTATCTTAAATTGATTGTCAAGAAAAATCTCCCTGAGAAGGTGACATGTAAGCCGAGATTTGAATGAAAAGAAGGAACCAGTCCTGTGGAGATCAGAGGGCAGAGAGCTACAAACAGATGGAAAAGTAGATACGAAGCCTCAAAGGTGGAAATAAGTATTGTTGTGTTCCAGGAACTTAAAGCATCCCCGTGTGGTTAGAGTAATGTCAATGAAGTGGAGAGATAAGCAATAAGAATGAAAAGAAAGGAAGTGATCACATCATGCAGAGACTTGTATGGAGCTTGCATTTTATTCTAAGGGCAATGAGAAATCATTGGAGGGTTTTGAGCAGAGGGAAGACATGAATTTTAAAAGATCACACTGGCTGCGATGTAGAGAATGGTTAATTAGGGAGCAAAAATAAAAACAGGCAAGCCATTAAACAGAATATTGCATTAGCCCAGATAAGCAAAGAAGATTTCTTGGACAAGAGTAGTAGCAATGCAAATGAGGTATATATTGGAGAGAAACAACAAGATTTTCTGATGGTAAGTTGTGGAAGCTGAGAGAAAGAGAACTAAAGACAATCCCTAGCTTGCCTTAAACAAAAGAGTGGCTCTGACACTATTTATTAATATGAGAAAGACTGGAGTTAAAAGATGGGACAATAATTATATTTTGAGACCAAGTGGAGAAATCAAATAGGTGTGTGTGTGTGTGTGTGTGTGCGTGCGTGTGTGTGTGTGTATTTAAAGCTGAGAGAGATATAACAACTTGACAGAGTTAACTATAAGTGATATTAAAAGTTATGGGACTAGAATGGTCACCTAGGGGGATACAGCTGATAGGAAAGAAGATACTTGCTAGGATTAAGCCCTGGAGATACATATATTTTGAAAATTTTGTTGCTAAATTATGCTTTTAAATTACCCTATGTCTTGAGAAGTGGGAATATTAAGAAAACTTCAGTTTCCTCTGAGAGTTGACAGTTCACAGTTCTGATCAAATGAAAGAACAAAGAAAGCTACCGCATCAGACTGATACCATATACTGGAATTATTTTCTCCATCAAAGGAGAGAACTCTGAACGTAAAATCTGAAGTCACAGCATTCAGACAAAGTACAATTGATATGTTCTCTGCCCCTTAAGACTTTCTCTATAGAATTACCATTTAATTTCTGATATATTAAGGCATAACATTGCTGATTTTCTGAGAGGAAAATTGAAACATCATTAATAGTGATCCAGACAAGGAAACTCAGCAAAGCCACCAGGTCATGCAAGAAGCAAAACTTTACATGAAGAGCTCTGTTACAATAGACACTACATTGCCATGGGGAATCTAGAGACCTTTAAAATGCTGTTACTATTGTAATATATGTAATAGTTTATAAATTCCAACCTGAAAATCTACTTCAGCAGTTAAAACAATTGAATAGAAGCCAGTGGATTCACAATAATGAGTTTTACCCACATAGAACTATCTATCTATATTGTTGGGGACTGAGTAATTTTCCCCACAAAAAGGCATATTCAGGTCCCAACTCTTGGTCCTGTGAGTATGAATCCAATTATAAATAGGGTCTTTGGATATGTTATTAGTTAAGTTATGTCCAAACTGAATGAGAGTGGGCCTTTATCTAGTCTGGCTGAAGTCCTCATAAGCTAAGGAAATTGGACACCAAGAGAGAAGCTATGAGAGCAGCCAGAAGCTGAAGCCAATGGAACACGGAAGAGAAAGAAGATACCACCATATGTACTGCCATGTGACAGAAAAGCCAAAAAGCCCCAAAGATTGCCTGCCAGCCAGAAGTTACCCACTCTGGGAGGAAGCAAACTGTACAGACTCTGAAACTGTGAGCCAATGAATTCCTATTGTTAAGTCAATCCATAGTATGGTATTTGTTTTAGCACTTGGGAAACCAAAACTATCTAGCTATCTATCTATGTACCTACCTACCTACCTATCTATCATCACCTAGTGAACTGATATATTATCTATAATCAATTACCCAGATCATATTTTCCACCAAATAGGCTCTTTAAATATCTTCAAAATATTTTCTTTTTCATTTCTGGAAAAAAATTTTACTTATTACATTGTTCCCAAGATAACTGAAAACACACATAATGAAATGATTTTATTTAAATATCTGCATAAAGTAGAATAGCTCTTGGAGAAAGTGTAATGTGTATCATAAGAAACAAAGACCATAAATATTTAGAGTCATTAAGAAATTAATTACTAGATACATAAGAGTATACATAATGGTTATGTATATATCATACTAATATGTTTCCACTAGGAAATAACTAGTGGGTTGGGTTGTCAGCGGACTCCAATTAATAAAATATGTGGAATCACCTTCTGGTTTAGCATACTACAGATGATGCTAGACTATGCAGCCAAAGCTGTAGGGATTCACAAATGAAGGCTGAATTTCTAGAACAGAGAGTGTTTACAGATTTTATAAGTCTCTTATTTGTTATCTAAATCTGTTTGAAATGAGGTAAATCCAATTGCAACCCTTCTTTTGAACAATTCCCCAACACAGTGGTGGTGAAGAGTGAGGAAGCAGAAGAAAAATAAGACTGGAAAGAAAAGATCGGAATAAATGGAGTAATTGAATGGGAAGGGATTAAATGACCACCAATAACTGGTCAGTCTTGTTCAGAAAGCATGGCTTATTTTAAAATCAGTGTTGTGATAAACAGCTTTTATTTTCTACAAAGGGAATTATAAAGAGATATAAAGAAAGACTTTTGCTTTGTTTGACTTTGTCAACAATTTCAAACAACACTCTGCTGCATCATCCCCACCCTTCCATCTTTCTAATTTATTCCTCTTTAAGTAAATGGAAAATTAGTTATTAATAAAATTTTTGATAACTCAATTATATAAAAAAGTACTTAAAAACTCTATTATATCATTCTTTCCTATGATCCAAGCATAAATTAACTCTTGTGCTTATACTTTTTAAACTCTATCTAAGTTTACTTTAGTGTTTATAAATCAAATCAGATTAATATATTTTAAATACTTTTTTAGGTATAATACCACCCAAGTTTACTTGTGGATGTGAGGATTAATAAAGCAATGCCTTTGACCTCAAGCAGCCTGAAACTTTGTGAATCAAATTAAAATTATGTGGAAATATAATTGGCAGAACAGGGATTATATTGCAGTTGAAAGACGTGTTTTAAAAGATCATTAATAAATAACACGACTAGAAAAATATGAAATGCACAAATCTTGACATACTTTACTCCTATAGAAAGATTTTTGTGGAATGGCTACATAAAAGTACTCCATGTTAGTCTCTAGAACTATCAAAAGTTCAGGTGCTTTTTTGTCCTTGTTTCTGTCTTTTCTTCCATATGAGGCACTATGGTGAAATAGATGAAGAATAAGCAAATCTGACGAAGGAAATGGGTTTCAAGAAATCCATCTCTAATTCAATTGATTGAAGCATCAAATTAATTATATTCAACAAGCATGCATTTTATATCTACTATATGCAAACCACACTGGTAGGTGTTTTTCTAATAAGGCTTTGAATTCATTTTCTTATTTTACTAACCCATAGGACCAACCAAATATAGACTGCTGGAACATTGAAAAATAGGCTGTCAGACTGACTTAATCCAGAAAGGTCATGTATTTGTTACTCCCTGTGAAAATGTTCAGGCTATTTTGCATAACAAACAGCTCTGAATTGGGAAGACTTATTAATTCCATAGAAACAGGGTCAAAATGTGAACATATTACAAGTTGAAACTCACCATCATTTTTGAGGAACCCACATAGACAAAGTTGCTGTAGTTTACAAAGATACATATTTGAAAGGTTAAGCCTTTTGTATTGAAAAAGAAAACAATAAAATTATGAGAATATTTAAACCTGTATGAAACTAACCATAATCTCCATTTCTTAACTCCTTTTCACACTTTTGCATACTAAAACAAATGACTGTGTCTTAGTTTGCCAAAAAGCTGCCAATGCAAAGTACTAGAAATGGGTTAGCTTTTATAATAGGAATTTTATTTAAGGTAAAAGCTTACAGTTCTGAAGCCATGAAATGTCCAAATCAAGGCACCATCACTGATGCTTTCTCACCAAAGTCAGCTACTGTTAAACCTGGCTTGTTGCCACATGGTGAAGATGGCTGCTAGTCTGTGCCTTCCCCTCTAGGCTCAACAACCAGTGCTCAGCAACCAGTGCTCAGATGTGAGCAGTCAGACATAGGCTTATCTCTTTCCAGGCCTTCTCTCTCTGTCTCACCTATTCTGCTTTCTTCCCAAGTTCAGTTGTGAGTTATTAGGCATATGGTTCATCTTTCCCTGGGCCTCTGCTCTTGGAGCTTCTCAGGGTTTTTCTCATTGAGTTCAGCTGTGAGCGAACCTGGAGTCCTTTCTCTTACATTGCAGGATCAAATATGGTGGCTTCCTTTTCCCGTGTAACTGTTTGTCTCTGTATCTCTGTTTATGTCAGACCCAGAAGAGGGTGGAGATTCAACCTGAGTCAAGCCTCACTGACATAGTTCAATCAAAAAAGTCTCACAACCACAGGAATGGATTAGTACAAAAATATAATCTTTCTCTTTTTGGGATTCATAAAAGAATTTCAAATGGTCACAGAATGTCTCCTTTAAGCAGTTCAAATAATAATGCACATACTAAAAATATTTGTTTGCCATAAATGTTTGCCTATTTTACTTATATTCTTCCCTATCCCAAATGGTAGCTGCTGACCACATGTGGTTTTTGTGAATGGAGAAGTGGCTAGTCCAAATTGAAATGTGCTGTTATGTGTAAAGTATGTAAGACATTTCAAAAACAGTGCAAAACAAGGAATGAAAAAGGCCTCACTGATAAGTGTCTTACGTTGATTTCATGTTGAAGTGATAATATTATGGATATCCTGGTTAAATAAAATATATTTCTATAATTAAGCTCACCTAGCTAAATAAATATCTTATAAAAATTAATTTTATTTGTTCCTTTTTACTTTTTTAATGTGATAAATAGAAAAATTAAAATTGCATATGTGGCTCACATCATATTTTTACTGAACAGTATTAGACTATATAGTATTCATGCTTTTCTTTTAATACTTTGAATATTTATGTTAATCCATAGCTGCAGTATTTATTAAATCATTCTAACATTGGGCATTCTTGCTGTTTCTATTATATCTTTCCAATTTTAGGCAATGCTCAATGTTTATAGTTTTCTATTTCTATTGGATTATTTAATGAGAAAAATGAGGTAGAGATATATCAAGCTAAGGGTCATAAATATCTTCATGGGTCTTGTTATATATAAATATATTGCATTTCAGGAAAGGGTTATACATATTTAAGATGCCAGGAGCAATAAATTAGTATACCAGGAGTTTTAGTTTGCCAAAGGGCTGCTGATGCAGAGTACCAGAAATGCATTGACTTTTATAGAAGGGATTTATTTTGGGTAGAAACTTACAGTTCCAAGGCCTTGAAATATCCAAATCAAGGCACCATAAGAGGTGTTTATGCACCAAAATCATGTACTGTTGATTCTGTTGTCCTGGCACGACAAAGCAAAATGGCCGCCGATCTCCGCCAAGATCTCAGCCTTCCCTTGTGAGCTCACTGTCTCCTTTTGATCTGCTCCAAGGGCTCAGTCACTCGGGGGTCAAGCTTAAGCAATCCTCTAGTCCTCTCTCACATAGAAGGATCAAACTGGTGCTTCCTTTTTCCATGTCTGCATGTCTCTGTGTCTCTGTTTTTTATCAGACCTAGCAAAAGGGTGGAGACTTAACCTGAGTCATACTTCACTGATGTCCTCAAGTCAAAAGCCCTAAATCTATCTTATCAGGTAATCTAATCAAAGGGCCCTCAACAGAATATAATGCAAAGTGTATCACACCCACAGGAATAGATTAGTTTAAAATCATAATCTTTCTCTTTTTGGGATTCATAAAATAACCTCAAACTGCCATACCAGGTTAAAAAAAAATTCACTTCTAGAAATAGATGTTGTAATATGTTTCTTTTTTTATTTGCTACTTTAATGAATATAAAATGCTCTCTCAAGATTACTTTGATTTACAATTTTAGTTTTTACAAAAGACTAATATCTTTATATTTATCAATTAATGCATCTTCTGTGAATTGTCTCTTCTTATCCTTTGACTGTTTATTTGAATTTTTATGTTTCTTATAAATCTGAAGAAAATATTTCCATTTCAGTAGAAGAGATAAAGAAGTGGATGGGATTTGGCAATTATTGAATGTATACTCTATTCGGACTACTGTGCTAGCAACTTTAGATATTTACTTTACATTTACTCTTTGCATTAACCTTCGACATATTATCATTAATCCCATTGTAGTAACAGAAATCAAGAGGTTTTAATAAGTGTACCAAAAGTCAGAGCTCTACTAAGAGAAAAGGCCTAGGAAGATTGTCTTAATTACTGTTCAATAAGTACCACCTGTATTCCCAGCACTATGATACGTGTTTTACATATATTTTCTGTAATTCTCACAGCATTCCTTTTTACAGGTTGGGATCCTGTGTGTCAAGGAAATTAAATAATTTGTTTAAGCTCATAAACAACTAATTAAATGGTTTTGTCAGGTGTCAAATTCAAATCTGTCTGAACACAAGGTCCCATTTGTTAAATATCATCCCTCTAGGTTTGTGGGGGGCCTTTTAGACAATGTGATTCTTTCTGGTAAATTACATTTAAATCAAGACTTACACTTTTGGGAGATGAACCTAATTAATGATGCCCTTTGTGTCCAGAAGACTTGGTACATGAGGAGCCAGTTAGAAGTCTACTGTAGGAGATCTAGCAAGAATCAATGAAAATCCCAAACAAGGCAGTGGGACTGGAAAGGAGGAGAAGAGCTTTCAAATCTATTTAAGAGTTAGAACAAATAATACTTAGTGACTACCTACATTTAGGCAATGAGAAACTAAGGGTGACTTTTATTTTTACGGGCTTACAAATTGATTGATGAAAATTATGCTCTCTTTCTAATTAGAGAAGTTGTGAGTTTACACACCAATCATACATAAAATACAAGATTCCCACATACCACCCCACCACCACACCTTGCATTAGTGTGGAACATCTGTTATCATTGATGATAGAACTTTTTAAAATGATTGTACTATTTTTAACAGTATTTAACTTTGTTACAATTGATGAAAGATTATTAAAATAGTTCTATCTAGTGTCTATTTTTTACATAAGGTAGATTTTCCCCCTTATACCACCCTATTATTACCACCTTGTATTAGTATCTTACATTTGTTATAATTCATGATAGGGCACTCTTATACTTCTACTATTATCTATAATAGAATTCACTGTTTTGTACAGTCCTATGTTTTATTCCTCAATTTTTATTCTGTAACATATAAAAGACCTAAAGTTTCCCCTTTTAACCATATTCACCTATACAGTTCTGTGTTGTTGACTACACTCACAATAACATTCTACCATCACCATGATATATTTCTAAAACTTACCATCATCCTATATAGAAAATCTTCCCAAGTTAAGCCTTACCTCACCATTCCCCAATCCCAGTTGAGCCTTTGGTAACCTGTATTCTACATTCTAACGATGTGAGTTTGCCTATTATAATTAGTTCATAACAGTGAAAATGTACAATATTTTCCCTTTTGTGCCTGACATTTTGCTCAGCATGATGTCCTTAGGTTCACCAATTTTTGCATGCGTCAAGATTTCTTTTCTTCTTACAGCCGAATAATATTCCATTGTGTCTATATACAACAGTTTGTTTATCCATTCATTGGTTGATGGACACCTGAGTTGCATTCATCTTTTGGCAATTGTAAAGAATGCCGCTATGAAAATATCTCTTTGATATCATATTATACAAGTTATCAGTTTCCTTATTGAGCCTTTGTCTAGATGCTTTATCTATTGATAAGAGTGGTATATTCCAGCTATTATTGTAGAGACATCTATCTTCCCTTCAGTTTTGCCAAAGTTTGCCTCATGTGTTGTGGGGCACCACGGTTAGGTACATAAATATTTATGATTGTTGTTTCTTCTTGGTGAATCCCTCCTTTTAGAAATATATCTTTCTTTTTCTCTTATAACAATTTTGTATTTAAAGTCAATTTTGTCTTAAATTAGTATAGTTATTCCAGCTCATTTTTGGTTATTGTTTGCATGTAGTATCTTTTCCCAACCTTTCACTTTCACCTCTCTGTGTCTTCGGCTCTAAGGTGAGTCTCTTGTGAGCAACATATTGTTGGATCATACTTTATTTTCTTTCTATCAATTAGTGTCTTTTGTTAGCTGTGGAAATTTAAACCATATTATTCAAAATTATTACTGTAAAGGCAATACTTACTTCAACCATTTTATCATTTGGTTTTTATATGTCATATCTTATTTTTATCTCTCTTTTTACCCTTTATTTATCCTACTGATAATCTTCATGTCTATACTCTACTCCAAGCCTCTCTCTCCTGTCTTTTCTTTTTAACCTGCAGAATTACCTTTAGTATTTCTTGTAGGGCAGATCTCTTTTTTTAAAACTCTCTCAGTTTCTGTTTTCTGTGAATATTTTAAACTCTCCCTCATTTTTGAAGGACAATTTTGTCAGATAAAGAATTTTTGGCTGGAAGTTTTTTTCTTTAAGTACCTTAAATATATCATACCACTTCCTTCTGGCCCTCCATGGTTTCTGATGAGAAATCAGCACATAGTCTTATTGTAGGTCCCTTGAATGTGATGAATCACTTTTTTCTTGCTGCTTTCGTGATTTTCTCTTTATCTTTGGCATTTGACATTACGATTTGCATGTTCCTGGAGTAGGTCTATTATTGTTTAATCTGTTAGGAGTGTATTGTGCTTTTGAACATGTATATCATGTATATTTATGTATTTCATAAGAATTGGGAAATTTTCAACCATAATTCCTTCAAATATTCTTTCTAACCTTATTTCTTTCTCTTCTCCTTCTGGAACAATCATCATGCATATGTTTGTGATCTTTGTGCTGTCACTCAAATTCCTGAGACTCTGCTCAATTTCTTCTGTTTTCTCTATCTGTTCTTCTGTCTGTAAGATTTCAAGTATTCTGACTTCTGGTTCACTGATTCTTCATTCTGCTTGTTCAAATCTGCTGTTGTATGCATCTAGTGTATTTTTAATCTCTCCTATTGTGTGTGCAATCCCTGTAATTTATGTTTCTTTTTATGCTTTCAAATTCTTCTTTATACTCACAAAATATCTTCCTAATATCCTTAATTTCTTTAGCCATATTTTCCTTCATCTTCTTAAATTTGCTTAGGAGATTTGTTTGAACACATTTGATTAATTGTTCCAAATCCTTTGTTTTCTCAGACGTTTTAATTTGTTCATTTTACTGGGCCATATCTTCTTTTTCTTCTTTATTTTTATTTTTTTTATATATTTTTTGGTATGGCTTGCAATTTGTTGCTGATGTCTAGGCATCTGATTAACTTGATGAGTTTATTCTGAATATCAGGTTCTGTCTCTAGCTTAGGGTTTTATTGTTGATTGGCTTTGTGTTAAGTCTCTACTTTGACACTTGGTTCAACTTTATTATATACTTTTATAATTGCCTTGTTTAACTGATCAGATTTTTATCTGCCTTTCTTCATGTGATTCTTTCCCTGGATATGTGGTACAATATTAAGATTTCAATTTTTGTACAATTGTTTCACCCCCAGAGGAGAACTTCCTTTTCTCTGTTCCTTCTCCAGGAATCTCACTCTGTTCTTTCTGTTTTTATTTTGCTTCTATGGTTTTTAAACTCCTTTCATTGTCCCTAGCTGCTTTTGCATGGAGGGCAAATTGTGGGAGGAGAGTCACCATGGAAAGGACTTTCCTAAGTCAGTATTTCCCAGCCAAACAGGGCCAAGGAATACTGCAGGGGGCATAGATTGTTTCTAATGTCCCCTGGGAAGGAGACCAGCAAGGATGCCAAACATCTCTTTGATAGCTCCCTGAGGCTGTGCTTTCTTAGCCTGCCAGGCAGATTGCACCCTTCAGAAAACTGTTCCTCATAGCCCTAAGGAAGTACTGTGCCTTTAAGTCTTTATCATCTCTGATAAAGACTGTTGGGGGCAGGGTTGAAACAGTAGCTCAGAGCTGGGACCCAGTGATCCAAATTCACTAATCCAAAGCTGTGATCAATGTTTGGTTGTGCCCACCCATGTTCTTGTGGAACAGGATTTTTATGTCCCTTTTTGACATCAGAATCTAGCCAGGGACAGGATTCTTAGGAGATCTGCCACAAGAGTGGGAGATGGATGCTAGAGAGTACAACTCACAGTTCTTTACTGTGGTTTTCCAGCCTCTTCCTCCCACACTTCCCTGGATGCTGTACAGTGTTCTTCTGGCCTCCAAAGTACCAGAACAGTTATTTCAGACAGTTCCTTCCTGGTTAATAGCTGTTTTGGAGGACAGACTGAGTCCTGGAGCTCCCTGCTCCACCATTTTCCCTGGAAGTTTGATAATTATGCTTCTAATGTGGTAAGAGAAACAGGAAAGAAAATTTGAGTGAGGAAGACTAGGAATTAATTTGTTTGATTTTGAATTTGCAGAACCTGGAGAACATAAAGCTGGACATAGAAAAGGTATTTGAAAATATAGGACTGACGCTCAAATGGCAGGTTAGAGCTGGAAATGAATATTTTAGTCATTGGCTTGAGTTTGTCAGTAGAAGCAACTGGAAAGGAAGACACAACCACTCAATCAGAGTGGGGCTACCATGAATTAATGGCAGTAGAGAAGATGTTGGAAGTACCAACCAAGGGTCTTTCAGAGGTGTAAATATAGTTCAGGAGACTGAGAAGGGATGAAAGGGGGAACTTTGGGAGGAGGAGAATAAAGAAAGTGGAGACACCAAGAAGCTACTACAGAAGAATTGTAAGAGGTAAACAAAGGTCAACAACCACAGAGAAATTAAACAGACTGATAATATAAAAAGAAGCCACATTATTCAAGAATTAAGAGCTCCCAGATGACCTTAAAGAAAGCAGATTGAATCAAATGTCTGTGTGTGGGATATCTGATTTAAATTAGATTATTATTGAAAATAGCAATAATAATAACATTATTTTAATGGTATTTTAGAATTTCCAATTATAGTTACTCATATACCCTTGTCTGAAGAATAATCATTCTTTTACTGGGAAAATATTAAGCAGCTGTGGGAGCAAGCAAGGAAAGAGCTAAACCTTAAAGTCAAGTCCTCTACTTTCATAACTCACACTCTTTCAGATTCACCATACCGGGCCTCCTTTGTTCAGTTGAGTTCCAGTTATTTTGGACAGTAGGAAATCACTGAAGTTCAACAGAATGAAACCAGAATTTGGTGATTGGCTTGAATGAATCCTGGACCTGACATGTACAAGCTCTTAGAGGGTGTGAGCCTCCTTCCTTCATGGGAACCAGAGAATAATAACTTTCCTTGAGGGTGATTGTGAAAGGTAAACATAAACAAGTGGGAAACGTGATAAAAAGCTGACACTAAATAAATATTTTCCTCTTTAATTTCTATAAAAGAAATACTATATAATTATTTATATATATATAATGAGTTAGTAGTAAAAATTATTTTATATTATCCAAGCAAGTAGAATAAATACTGCTAAAACACTGGGTTTATATATATATATAAATAAATATAATATATATATCAAAGAATGTTCACAATCAGAAAAATATCTTGTTTTCTAGTCCCTGTAATTGTATTGCATACCACCACAAATGAAATTAAGTATTTCACAGTTTCCATCTCATTTTTATAATTTTAGTTCTGAAAACTGTTGCTAGTATTGAGGAAATATTCAAGAAAATTATTCAAAAGCCTGAATTTGAGAAATTCTCAACAGTTTTTAACCATACATAGAGGCATAAGGTCATTTGGGGGGAAATCTACAAATATTGGCCTAGAGATGGGAATGATTATGTGCTAATTGTCAATATATTTTATATATTCACTCTGAAGCAATTTTATAGAAATATTTAGAATTTTTAGAAGAAGCATTGCCTAGTAGAAATGTTAAGATATAAAATGAAGGATTATATTACCAGTTTTATTCCCAAATATCTGTGTTACTTCTGGCAATCTACTAAAGCTTTCTTTCAGAGGTTTTTATTTTTATTTATTTTTTTATTTTGCATTTTTTATTATTTTTATTTATTTATTTTTGGCTTTTTTGGGGGGAATGTTTTGGATTGCAGAAGAGTTGCAACTGTGGCAAGGGAGGATCACTGGTGCAGGATGTCAGAGATGGTGGGATGTGTGGGGAGGGGTTCACCTGTGGCATGCCTCTATGGAATATGAATGTGTTCAGGTGTTCATGGAGGTGTTGTCTCATTGGGTGGAGACCCATACCATAACCAAAAGAATATTGAATTCCCATCTTGGGGAATCCTGCTACATTCTCTAATAGAGTGGCAAGAATCCCTTGAGTACATGGGCAGTGCCTAGCAAAGGAGGAACACACCAATACACCAGGCCCTTGATATTGATGGTTGTGCTTATGAATCTTGTTCTGGTGAAATTGAAACTTAGCCTGGTAATATATATTGCCTAAGAGTTACCTCCTGAAAGCTTCCTTGTTGCTCTAATGTGGCGTCTTTCTAAGCCAAACTCAGAATATAAACTCACTTACTTTCCCCCAGTATGGGGCATGACTCACAGGGATGGGCCTCCCTGGCACTGAAACCTTATTACCAAGTGACAAGTATGATGCACTTGGAAAAACATCTTGACCAAAAAGGAGAAATATTAAATACAAATGAGTTATTATGGCTAAGAGATTTCAAAGTGTGTTAGAAGGTCAATCCAGATGTTACACTTATGCACGTTTTAGGAGGATCTCACTGACTGCCACATTGTTGCCTCAAACAGAGGGGCTCCTGAGGACTCTAGAGAAATCTGGACACTACAGGCAAGGCAGACCACCCCAGGAATTTGGTACCCTGTCAGTGGGTCTTACCATGGAGTACATGATAACCTCTCCCCACAGTGTATCAGAGTTAGACTCATTTATAATTTCCTTACACATGGTTCTTATGGTTCTTGAACCTATACTTAGCTCTATACCCATTAAATATGTGTCCTAGAGACATAGATCTTCTGGCTGTTCATATGCTGGTTGAGCCCTGAATCTCAGCACAATTGCAGCCAACACCTACCTTCCAAGTCATCGGACTCACCCAGGACAAATAACAAAAGGATGATGATGGGCAATGCCCATCTCAAAAAAAAACAACCTCAAGCAAGACAGTTCCACCCATGTGCTCAATGGGATCTAAGCCCTCTCTCAACCAGAAGCATTGTGGGCATCACCATCCCCAAATCCTCAAGACTGAAGAATGAACAAACATAAGGAGGAATGCAACTATGGACTAAAGTAGACTTATTTTTCTAGTAATGGAAAAACATGTAACATTGATATTAAGGCAGTGTTCACCAGAGGTTCTGAGGGGGTGGGGGGAGAGGGAAGAATAAGTGGAACATGGGGCATTTTTGGGACATTGGAATTGTTCTGAATGACATTGCAATGATGTATACAGGACATTAAACATTTTGTCAAAACTTATAAAAATGTGTGGTGCAAAGAGTAAACCATAATGTAAACTATAGATCATGGTTAGTAGCAATGCTTCAATATGTTTTCATCAATTATAACAAATGTACCATATTAATGAAAGATTTTGTTAATGGGGGAAAGTGTGGGAGGGGAAGGGGTTAAGGTATATGGGAATCCCCTATTTTTTTGATATTACACTTATGTAATCTAAAGCTTCTTAAAAATAATAAGAATAAAAAAGAAAAAAGGGGAAAAATGATGGACAACAGTTATTATGTAATCCATTCCAGGCATACTAATTTCCAAGTATTAGGTCACTTAATCATCTCAAGAAACATATGAGGCAAATTTTCTGGATGAAAAAACTGGGTACATGGAAGGTTTGTTTTTCACACTGCTAATAAACTAAGGAATTCTGACACCAGAGTTTCTGCCTTTGTCCATCTGCTGTCCTGACCTCTGAGTCAGCTGGAGCCAAGAATTCTATAAATAGAAGCACACCTAGGGAACACATCAGCCTGCCTTCTCATTTTCATTTTACACATGAGACATGGAGAGGTTATGTAATGAGTCAGGTCAGATCACAGATCTGTACCTATAACCCAGCGCCCTAATTCTCTAATAACCTGTATTACTCACTACTTTGACTCCTGCTCTTCTGGGCAAAAAATCATGATTTTGAAAAATCAATTTAATAAGGGTTCATCTTGTGACTGCTGCTTTTAAGTGGCACACAGGAACACAACTATTGACATATACAGTAAAGTGTCATGGAATGGTTCTCACAGATTTTCTGATTCAAAACAGTTCTAGTTATCTTCTTGATAGTAGGATTATTTTACAAGTTCCATCAAGTTGTGACGTCCCTTATGATCATTCAATAAGAGACTGTGACAGGTTATTTCCAGGTCCTCCTTTATATTTCATTGACACCCTTGCAATTAGTTTGCCCATGTCACTGCCAATGGAACATAGGCAGAAAAGGTGTAAGCAACTCATTTTCCGAGCCATTCAAAACACCTGTCAGAGCCTTCTGGCCCTATCTTCTGCCCTGATGATCTTCAAAGCTATGTTCTCCTGAGGTCAAAAGAATTGGAGCAGTCTAGATCCATGAATCAATACGTAAAGGAGAATTGTCCAGCAGAGAACACCTGGCATGCATCAGTTGTTGTCCGAGTGAGAAATGAATATTTTAAGTATTAAGCAACTGTAACATGGATTTTATGTGAATTTTCAGCATAACCTAACTTTTCTTGAGTAACACATATATTGGTTTTGGAAATGGAGTGCAATGATAGTGAAAAAACCTGTACTTTGTAGTAATTGGTTTGGCAATTGAGTGGCAAATAATTAGGAAACTGGTATCAGAGACTGGAGATATGGTGATACATATTTTCCTTAGAAAAATGTGGTAACTTGGAAAGCAGTCCATATCTTACCAAATTCTCTTTAAGACCAGACTCCTTAACTCTAATATCTCTATCATTTCTACCACAGGAAGTTATGGTGGAGTTTTCATTTGACCACATAATTAGATTCTGGAAGCAGAGGTTCATGTATAAAATGGGGATTATAAAGTTATTGTCAAGGCTGAAGAATTACTATGACAGTATTTGAAAGCACCTCACACTAGTTAATATTTAAGTGGGCCTAACCAGTTTGAATGACAGAGAAAATAAGAAGCAAATTATGAGATAAAATATATTTAATTCTAAAAAATATAAGATATCTCTAAAACATATTAAAGTTTCAATAATATGAATTTGCCTAATGGAAACAGTACTTTTAAGTATAATTTAACTGCAATCTCTATAATTAACATGAGAAATTACAGTTTTAAAAACCTCCTTCATGCACAGCTTTTTGGGTCTAAAAGACCTGAATTTATTATACTGACTCAAGTGCACTCTGTAATTTAGCCCTTCTAAGACTAAATTTAATCTAGAAAATTTAGATAATAAAACTACTTCAAATATTGGTTAAATAAATTAGAATATGTGTCTTAGTTACTTAGTATATTTTCTGGATCATAATAAGTGCTAAAAGATTGGTAGCTACTTTGTTGATGCAACAAGCAAGGTCATGATCATCTTCACCATCATTATGCATGCTCATATATCTTTCACCAAAGGTAACTGACGAGCACAGTCTTCAGGAACTGACTCAACACAATCCATTTAAAACAATAAGAGTTACCAGAAATATTTGTGTTATACTGAAACATTTCCCCATAATGAAGAAATGATCCCATTTTTCAATGAGATGCTTTGTTTTCTGGAAATTGCTAGAAGATTTTAAAATGCTTAAAACAAAAGGTTTTTAAAATCTCATGTATGGCAAAAAAATCACTTTTGTTTTTCTTGTCATTTAACATTAATTTGAAGAGTGAATAGATTGTTTATAAGGAAAGGTGAATATGAATTACACAAGTAAACAAAATAAAATCACTCTTAATGTCCAATGGAGACATAGATAGGATGAGCTATCAGCCATTATCTGCATTATTTTTTGTCTTCAATTACAATATTAGAATTTTTAGATGAAATGTTTTATTATTCAATAAAACAGTTAAGCTCTTTTTAATCTTGGCAGATTGTCACCTATTGTTCTGAAAGAGCTTTCATTAATTTTAAGCATGAGGTTGGTCACCTGATAGTCATTTTCCAATGCAGCTGAAAATCATTTTGGCTCAAATTCTGACAATTCTTCACAGGATTTTTATTAGCTGGGGACCTCCCCAAATTTTTATCTGACTTCATTATTTCATTTAAAAGTTTTTAAGGAGCTTTTAAAAAGCACTTAGGGACCTCATGAGTTGACTGAGTTTAATCTCAGAACACCCGAGAAGTACTGCCTTACTTGACAGAGGGAGATTATGCTGGACAGGAAGCACCTTGCAACAAGCTGTGAGTAGTGAGCTTCCACAGTTGCTTTACCACTCAGAAAAATTCCTGAACTTCCCTAAATACAAGATCCTCTCCTCATGCCATGGCAGATAATTTAAACTGGATTATACCAAAATGTGTGAATGAATATCTATGCATGTTTGTGTGTGAATTGTTCTTTTCTCCATTTCTCTCAGAAACACAATTATCTATATTTTAAAATAAGAAATAGTTGTGAGAAAA